>JANSTP010034569.1:0-14835 GCA_025330745.1 Cladonema radiatum
TAGCCTAGATAAACTTGAAATTGATTTTACTTCATGAAACAAGTGAAAATGTTGACATTTCAGTTTTCACCTTATCCTAATTAAAAATGTTTAGAAATGTTCTTAATTTTCTCTAAAATCATCAAACATTAAGATCTGAAAACTTTCACACCCTGAATTTTTGTGTAACCAGAAAATACCTGCAAATGTGTTGTGTTTCAGCACCTTTGATGACTTCATCACGTCACATGATCACGTACTGTATCCAATATACTAGATAGAGTTTTATTTAAACATACAATAACCTATCTCATAAAATTCTTGTGTCACGCAAAGGTGGGCTCTAAGGTAGAGGCAAAAAAAGTATAAAGATAGTCTTGTCGAGGTCCTTGCTTCTTACAAAAAACTTAATTTCATCCATTTCACAAAAGAAAAAAAGGAAGAAACAAAAAAATGGTAACAACAGTGTCTGTAAAAGGTGTCACTGGAGTTATCGAAATGACTCTGCTTGAAAATTAAAAAAATATCAAGCAAATCAGGCAAATTGACCCAAATTGGAGCAAATTAGCCTAAAATTAGGCTTTCCAATTGCCCGATGATGTCCGATTTTTAGTATGTTATATTTGATTCCAAGTTCAATTGGAAACAAACCTGTTGTTGCAGTTTTTTCCAACCTCGATCCCAGGGCTTATTCCCTTCTTTCTTTCTCCGCGGCACAAGGAAAGAAGCCCTGGGATCGAGGTTGAGTTTTTTCTAAGTTACCAAAGAATACTTTCTAGTTGTCCTGGACTAACTATATTTTTTTGAAATTTCCGTTTGAAAATAATGCCAGCCTGTGAAAGAAAAGACAGGAAGGCATAAGTAAAACTTCTCGTGTTTACTTTGCCTATTGAAGTGTTACCTAGATAAAATAAACATATTAGAAGGAAATCTTTATAGCTACAGAATGATTACTCATTTGCTTTTTTATTATTATGCGTGGAAATATGATTCGCGAGAGATGAAACTAAATGTGTACACTTTATGAAAGAATTATTTATTGAGAGGAAAAATATTTAATTAAAGATATAGTAAAAGCCTCAAAGAAATATGTATAGAGTTAAAGGTAAGAAAATTATGTTATATTTATTTTATTATATTTTATTTATATTATATGATATTAATAGATATAACCAATCGTTGAATTCACCAGTATATATCGACATTAATATTAACTCCATGGTGACAAATGTGTTTGAATATGTTTGTTTATAGCTTTATATTTTGGTCAATTTATACAGAAGGATACTGACTAGCCCTCTCTAATAAAACATAAATAGATCTGCTTGTAAGCTTTAGCTATATGCAATATAGAAGTTCTATAGAATAAATAACAATTGAACATGCAACGGTGATTTCAAAAAATTTGTGAAAAGGTTCAAGAGTTTTTTAAAAAGCGTGTAGCAAACTTCAGAATTAATATGTCACGAGAAACTGCAAAATTGGCATTTTCTCTAGAATTTTTCGTTTCACCTAATACTTACCATGATTTCCCATATATTTTTTAAGGTATATTTTAATGCATTAATTATTTTTTCAAACCCATACACTTCTGATTTTTAGAAAGATGAACGAAAAAAAAAATCACCACAAAGGTCTCCTTTTCCCAATTTTCAAACAATCTCAAAAATATGAATCAAGAAATTTAAAGCTACCTTCCCGCAGGAACTTTTATTGCGCAGATCAAAAGAGTTTTATGCTTTGAGTTAATGCTAAATATTTCCCATGAAAAGTCCTTCTCCTTTTGGAGTTATGCGCTTTCAAAGTTATCAAAAATGACCCACTTTTGTTTGTTTACATTCGTGAATGAATGACGTTTCCGTATTTCTTTTTTTGTAAAGATCAAATGGTCATAACTCAAGAAGTAAAAGGGATTTTTCAATGAAATTTTCAGAGTAAGTTCAAAATTCAAATATGTATTGAATGAGCAATTAAAAATTTCTGCGGGAATGTACCTTCACAAAAATTGAACTACATTTATGAATCATCTCACAAAGAGTTGTTGTCGAATCGGGCCAAGTTTCATTGTCATCGCTACTCGGGAACCCTAAATTCCATGGGGGGGGGTCAAATTGAACCCTCCCAACACCTCGCCTCAAAAAAGAAAAAAGAAAAAAAAAACTATTTAACACCAAAAATTCCTGTTTACATAGGGTTAAACAAGGCATTATGATATAACTGAAGCAATATATGTTTGATCACGTCATAAAAATTATAGCCAAATCAAATTTTCCAACGCAGTCATGTGGTTAAAAATATTATAAAAAATATACAGTTAACACCATACTTCGAATAATCATGTGAATCGAACGAATTCTTTGGTCTCTTGGCATTCGATTTATATGAATTCGAACTCCTATAATTCGAAGAATCATCTAAATTGAAATAAAGAAAGTTGCAGCATTCCCGAACAAGATCTTTAGCAACTTTTGAATCTTCATCAGAGATCTTTATTGTTGTTCTGAACGAGAATATTTTCAACACTAAATTTCATTTAGGTACTCAAAAACGGTCCGAAAGGTTTTTTGCTACAAGGCTTATAATTATGTATTACAAACAGTCTAACAGTCCTTTTTTTCGGCGTCATTTTGGGCATAATCTCACTCATTAATCGTAGGTTCATAGTGGTGATATGATGCCTTTCATCTTAAAATTTAGCAATATTTCGAAGAAATGAAAAAATTTGCTTCATCATTGTCTGATGGTTTTTCTAAAAGGGCCTCAAAGTTTTTTTGTTTTTTTCTTTTCAATATCTATAATTTAAAAAAACTACACAAAGTTTATTTTTTTGTGAAATTAATTGAATTTGTCTTTGGTAAAAACTATTTTAAAGAAGCCTCACAATACTTGCGAGAACAGGTAAGGATTTTAGGATAGAAGCCTATGCTCCACCTATCGTTGAGATAAACAAGAAAAAACTGGTCCATAAAGGGTGGAGACCCTCATTGATATTCATTGACCATTGACATTCATTGACATTAATGCTTGAATGCTGCGAAAATATTTGCTAATTCTCCGATCCGGGGAAACGTCATAAGTCACGTGACTTACGATTATTACACACGTGCGATTTCAACTGAGGTGAAAACATTTTCGACGAACGCAGGTAGCAGAAGCAACGAAGTCAACTTGCAACAAGGAATTCAATCTATTATTAAAAATATCATAACTAAATGTCGTACAGTATCAATACACTTCCACCTGATGCGAAACAGCGTTAGTAGAATAAATGCGACAAAATAGCTTGGACACTTGTCCATATCTCCTGTCTGAAGATGCATGGGTCAACGATCCAAGAAGATGGCCCAACTTAAAAAATTACCATGTGAAGAAAAAGAATTGAAAACAAAACCAATTTATAGCCTTTTAAATTTTGGCCAACCGCTTTGCCAAAGTTTTAAAGATTCAAGGAAAAGAACGATGTGAAGGAAAGGAATTAAACGTGAAGTAAATAACAACAAAGTTTGATGAATTAATTGACTTATAATTGAACCAGTTGAATGATATCAGAAACATGATATGATAATGAACGCGTTAATGAAAAACTGTAGTAGCTACGTCACAAGATCAGAAGTTCCCAAACAATCGAAAGTGTCGCAAATAAACTCGATGCCCAAAATTACCGACCAATATCAATGCTCCTGATATCATCTAAAGTATTTGAAAAAATTGTTTTCCTACAAATATTTTGTTAACCATACTTCCTTATAACCCATTCCATCATTACGCTATTCAACAAACTTTTAGCTGACGTCAAGATGCAATAACGATAATTGAATTGACAATAGCCATAGTTGCTGGTTATCCAAAGACATTCGATATGATTCTTTACATAAAGCTCGTAGAACATAGTGAAGTATTTATCACACCAAACAGACAGCATTTCGTATAAATCAATTCAAGCTTATCTACACTATCTACATCTAAGGGGAAGGTCAAATATTGGCCCAGTTTTTTATTATCTTTGTCTTGCTCATATGTCCCAACAAATAAAGAATGGCAGCTTCATTCGTTGACGGCTTTACATTTAATGCAATGTGCAACGTAAAAACATGCGGACTTGCTCGTTTAATGAAAATGGGAGATGTTGATAATATACATGAATGGTCACGTGACAAGAAGCTCAAACCGAATCCAATAAACACTAATTATGTGTTAATGGTAAATCTACTAGAAACACCTCTTTTTCGTTGACGTTTCATGTGATGATCAAATCTGAATGCAGCTTATATAAAGCAATGCAATACTTTTAAAGTACACACTCGAAACATTAGACTAATGAACTGTCATAAAAAGGTCATACCAAAGTTTTAAGAACATTGTATTGATAAAACAGTTGCAAAAGAGGCTTTTATTATGTGTTAAACTTTCTTATTTGTTCATTTAATAGTATAATCATTTTAGCGTTTATGAAAGAGATTGGAAAACCGTTCCAAATAAGGAGGAGTTGCTTTGACTGATCAATAATAACAAGAACACAGTGTGCTTCAAAAGTTTCCGTTTTCACAGGAACATTCACATCTTCATAACGTCATTAACACTGTTCTGCTCTTCAATTCCAATGATACACAAAAAAAGACATCAGAGGTTGCAGGATGACAACAATATTATCTTAAAAAACATAGAAAAATATTCATAGAAAAGGAATCATTATGCTTGCCAGGAACTGTATTATTCTATGACCTATTGCGTCAAATGGTTTAAAATAGTTGAAACAGAGTTTAGGCTTGAAAGATAAAAGTTGTCATATAAAGATTAGCACTCATTGGTAGTGTATGTAAGCGATAAATAAACAAAAAGGAAAATCACTTGATTCGTCACTAGTCTAATAATGGGCAAAACTTTTGATATTTAAAAAAAACGTCCAGAAATATTAAATTATCTTAGCCATCAATTTTCATAGTCCTAGAAAGTACACTTAAGATCGAAAGAAAAACCTTAAATCATGTGGTTTATGACGTCAGTTGTCTAAACAGAGGATTGTGTAAGTGGTCAAAAGTTTAACACATCGAAAACTTAAGAAACATCTTGCGTAATAAATTTCATAATGCTGGACAGTGTATTTATAAGCTAATATAAAAAACGTGAAATCACATGATCAAAGGTTTTTAAGTAGAATGCCCGTATGATCATGCTCATCTAGTGTAGTACATTTAATTAAAGTAAAGACTTTATAGTTTGGTATTGGATCAGCTTTAATTGAAACCTCGACATCCCTGCCTATGGGGTCTTTTATATTTTATATTCATGTTTGAATAATCAGATTGGTTTATTATAAATATACATTCTATAAATATACAATAAAGTATATACTTTTTTACTTCCATAAAGGCGTAAATAGCCTGATTACTGGGTAAGCAGACGAAACCGGTTTGGTGACATAACACCTTTAATTTTTTTAAAATCACATTCAACAAATCTAGGTAGATTATAATAATGAAAGAATCTTATGACGAATTACTTTCACACCTAAATTTTTGAATATGATGGACCATTGATATGCTAATAGTAAAAATAGTAATTCCTTACAAAAATAGTGATAGTAAGTCCTTGATCTAAATAATGTATGGTAACATAGCCCTTATGATATCTGCAACTTATGACCTTTTAAACATTCTACTTTTTGTTTTACTAAATGGAGTGGGGATTTAGACAAAAGCTTTCATCAATTGCACTTAACTTATCAGCGAAGGCAAGATGTAAAACTGGTGTGAAAAAATTAATAAAAGAATTTCCACAAGTTAGTACCAGGAATACATAATATCTTATGTATAAAAAGACAGGGTATGATTATAAAATTCAAATAGAAGATGCAAAAAGGTATTAAATAATTCTAAAATCAATATTTGAAAAGAAAAAATCTAAATAGTTTCCAATTTTGCGAACGATATTTTAAAGATATGATGTCAGTGAGATCCTTTGATATGTTGTCGTCTTTAATTGAAAGAACTATTCAGCAATTAACTATTTATTTAAAGACAGCAAAACTCCACTCTATACAAAAAACTTGTCATATGAAATCTATAGCTATATACCTGACAGATCATTTGAGAATCTAGAGATCATGAACCGCCCCAAAGATTAAATATGAAAATATAAAGCATCAGAGCTAATAAAGAGATTGAAAATTTTAAATAATAATATTAAACGCAAAATTATCAAAAGTATAAAATAAATCAAACCATCGAAATTTGCTAAATGTAGATAATAATCTATACTATTACCAGATTTCATTATTAAATCCAATTGAATTTAATCGAACACAATCGACTGGATGACTTTTAATTACTTTAGGGGCAGAAATTTTCGCGGGCAAAAACTTTCGCGAATTTCGCGATTTTTGCCCTTTTTTGCGAAAGTTTCTGCCTAGGAAGAAAGTAAAATCAAATTTCGCGAAAGTTTTTTCTTCCTTACAAAAGGAAATTGCGGAAATCGCGAAAGTTTTTTCAGCAACAAAATACCCGAAAAAAATCAAATTGTTTATACGAAGACAGTACGACTTCATTTTTTTTTTTCTTATTTATAAAATATCTTTATGTCATAGTCCACTTGATAGTCATACTACACTTTATATGCTGTAATACGGTATCAAGACCGTTGGAAAATCAAAAGCAAACATAAAAAAGTAACAGGTTTTTGTCATTCGCGAAGTTTTTTCCCATGAAAATGAGGTTTTTCTGACTTTCGCGAAAGTTTTGTACCCGAAATTTGTCCTAAAATGCCAGTTCGCGAAAGTTTTTTTCTCAAGATTTCGCGAATTTTTTGCCACGCGAAACTTTCTGCCCGCGAAACTTTCTGCCCCTAAAGTAGATTCGATAATCGAATGCTAATCGAACGAGAAAAAAAACTAGAATTCGCTATTCATTTCGATTATATTCAATTTCATTCGCTATTACACTCGCTATATCTACATGTCCGCTTTTTTTTGATTATGTTCTGCTTTCTGTTTTGTCATGTTCTATGTTCTGTTTTCAGCAGTATTTGATTTCTTTGTCGATCAGCTTCAACGATAATATCCATGAAAACAGTGACGTGTCGGAGCTCCAAATTTGAAATGTCAGTTGATTAAAAAAAAAAAAAAAAGAACCAGTTTTAGTACCTATATATGAGAAAGCATGAACCACTAAAAGAAATATAAGGGAAAGACAATAGAAACCTGTAACTGTTAGTGTAATCACACTCAAGGACAATTAGGTCATCTAATAAATCATTTATAGCATCGCAAATTGCGTGTATGTTGCGGCCACCCCAGAAAAAAGCGCCACCAATTCACTGGCACAACACACTATGTCTGCAACCATGTTACAATTTGCAAAGAGAAATTTAGAAACAGTTCGAACCCAAATATAATCAAACAAAATAGGAAAAAAACTAAAGTGGCCTTACGAAAAAACTAAAGTGGCCTTACGTAGACTGATCAATTAGCCTCGTTCTACTGTAATCCGTAGCAGATAAATGTGTAACAAAATAATTATTAAGTTCGAAGGAGCTAAATAAATTCCAATAAAATGCTATTTATAATACACCGAATATAATCGGATATAATCGAACAAAATCATCGTATTCAATTGAATGCAATTGAATCTAATCCAATAAATTTCGACAAAAAATGTAAATATTAAATTTAATGATTGGTGTTCTATTGGTTTGATTGGTTTCCCCTTAAAGTGAATCGTCCCATTTGGTGATCCATCACCACGAAAATATCTGCTGCACTAAGCAAGATATCACGTTCCATTGAAAGCATATCGACCTAGAAAATCTGCAAACAAAAAAATAGAATCAATGTTGAACACTCTGCAAATATTTGTCGTTAATGAAATAACTTGTCTCTTTGGATTTAAAATGTATCGAACTGTTAAAAAACTGTTAAAGCTGGTAATCCTTTTGAATTTAAACCTTTCATCATTTTTTTAAGCCAGTGAGCTTGTCCAATGCATAAAGGATAGTCACGAGTATACCTAGCATCAAATATCTATCTAGCTATCGAGCAAGTGGTTTCATAATGATATTAGAGCAAACACTCAAACTATTGCCCATGCTCTTCAGGATCTGTACCCATCAAAAACTTCTAGAACTAGCTAAGTTGAGTGATTTCCAGAAGCTATTATGATCTGCAGGTTACTAACACGAACGCTTTTGTGTCAGCTGATATCTGAAAAATTACACTAGCTTTGGTTTCTTTAACAAAATGTTTGCTCACTAATAAGTATTGTTGGTCAACTTTCCATATTTCAAGTCTGAATCTCGAATCAATTTTGAAGAGTTTTTAGTTGAATCAGTTTTGCATATCAAGCCAGTTTCCAAAAAATATTATAATCATAATATTATAAAAATTTATACATAATCTGGACAATCTGCTTGGTTCGTTTGTGTTTCATCATAACTCTGGCATAACTTAAGTTTTAGCTTTTACTAAGAAATAATCTACTTTGTTTACGTGAGACTCTCGTTACAAGACACTATAGCGGGAAAAAAAATATAAAAGAAAGAAAAGAACACAGAGTGCTTCAAAATGTTTCCTTGCTGAGTTTAAGCGGTTGGCTTAAAAGACCAAATACATCCGGGTATTATATTTGATCAATGCATCCACACTTTAAATATGGGGGGTCACACACACTAAGTTTTTTAGCCTTAGGCAGTGCATTTATGTTAATGAAAGGAAAAATTAAAAATCGTGTATCCCTGCCCCATACGTTTTAGCTCGAACCAAGCTCCTTGCTCATAGCAATTCCTTCTCAAAGAAGCAATTTTTCTTTACAGATATATCTCATAAAAAGAGAAGTTAAGATAAAAACTAACAAATGGGCAAAAGCATAATACTCCTAAATGTACCCGATTTAGAGAAAACTTATCCCTTTTATCAAAGCAAATAAGAGCTCTTCAAGTGAAATTCGACAAATTTTTGTAATCTTCGGTAGCGTCGTGATATAAATGCTTAAATTCAGTTTTTAAAGTTGCTGAATGTAATGCGAACTCTGATAAATATATTTATCATATAAGTTGATAGGCTAGGGACTATTCGGAGGTTTTAGAATTTTCCCACGTGGTCTTGTGCCTTTAATCCGAAATCCGAAATTTTTGGTACCTTAGCATTCGATTCGAGTCCTCTTGATGCTTTGAATGACATGAATTCAAGCGTAAATGGGAATTTCATGCTCAACAACATTTTCCGCGGAATTACTCACGTTTCTATGAAGCGTTAAAGTTTGCTATCTAAAACATATCACGGGAAATTTTTTTTCGAGAAAAGAAACCCTCCTCAATGACGGTCATAACTAAGCCCTTTTCAGTCATCAAATGTAGAAAAATGTGGCATGCAATGTCTAAAGATCAGCTAAATTCAACAGTTACTTTACTTACTCTGAGAACAAAGCAAAGAATTTGTTTGATTCTTGATTAGTTAGACTACCATAGTTGTTGTGACTTCACATTCACACGTGCTAATGCTAATTAGAAAGACTTGCTAGCAGAAAGGACGATTAATTAGTCAGAAGGATCGAATAACTAGTATTTATTTATGCAGTGTAAAACTGACATTTATTCAAGGTTATGCAAAATATTTGGTTGTTTGTTTTTTTCAAATATACGAGAAATAAAATTACAAAAACTTGCATAAGGTTCAAACTTGTGAAAAAATGTAGGTGGAAAAAACAGGTATTAGCGATAGACGACTGGTGAGAATGAGAAATGGTTTTGGTTAGCAGAAAGTTTGGTAGAAAGGTTGACTATCTATGGTGACTGAAGCTGACTGTGTTCATTTTTTTACCCGACAGATTATAACTTTCTTATTATTATAGATATTTCGATTTATTCAAATGCGAGATATGTCTCAATGAAATATGTAACAGATTCTTCTTCTAGCACTCAGGTCCTTACCAAAATCACTAGTTTTTAAATTAGTTTTACCCAAATAATATATTGACTATAAAATTTAGTGACCATATTTCATTTTTTAAGACGTTTTCGACATCTTTGACAGATCGATGCGATAAAAAAAACAAGACAATAGAAACGTATTTAACAACTATAACGTGTTATTTTACTCGAACTGAATCGTGCTTGCGTGTTACCCATTACACATCGTGTTTTGTATTTTTAATGTGCGGTTTGACAAAGATAGCATTTCTTGAGACAGAGCTCTTGATAATAACCCAAAACTTTTCACTTTCTGACATGTAGCTAACACTAGCTGGGAATTTAGCATGGTGCGTCTGAGCTCTAACTAAGCTTTTAAGTTTTATTGGTAAAAAACGATTTATAAACAGATATGACTTATTTTGTACCTTCAATACTGATTTTATGCTTATTTTTTCAGGAATTACAAAGTTTATTTATTATCTACGGATTGTTTGTTTTGACCTTTCCTAATCTTTCAGCACAGTTTGAATTCTAACGTTTCCTTCTTAAGGTTTGTTTGTTTGTTTTTGAAATTCATGCAACATATTTTATACTGACAGATGCTCATTTAATTCAACAGAGAGAAAATTAAACTTTTCAAAATTGCAGACAAATTCATTAAACTCAATGACAATGTAATCAAAATGATAATCATTCTTTAAAATGTTGTGTTAGAAAGTGAGCTTTTTGAAAGGCAATTCAGTTCCAATCAATATGGTATGTAGGCATACTGTGTAACTCTGCTCTAGGAGTAGTGTCATTGCCGCATTGTGATTTTTTTCTGAGCCTAAAGTTTTTTTCTAAGACCTATTTTCTAACCTTTACATGTGGATAGATGTAATGGAGAGTAGTGTAAAGGGCAGCATTATAAGGATTACTGTGAGATTTTTGATCAACTTGCGGAAAATATACAACTTCTTGATAATAAGGTTTCTTCGATGCCAACTACTCTAATCAAGTGTGAAAGTGTATAATTTCTCGGTATATTTATTCCAAAGGAACATTATCCAATTTATTATTGTTTTACTCACGTGTCATGTCTCTTGCAAATCTTTTTATGCATTTCAAATTCCGACTATTCGGTTGCAATATATCACAAAGTGTTTGCATAGGAGTCAACTTTCTCAAACAAGTCTTATATCAATTATCTTGCACTTTTTACTAGACGTGTTTTTGAGCTATTTAAAACACAGTGCAGGAAATGCCGTTTCTACAACATGCATTTTCATAAATAGAGAGTTTTGTAAAGCATCAGTTTTTCCCTGAAACTAGGAATTTCGACATAGTTTGAGATTTATATAAAATTCAGACTTGGTAATATACATTCACTACAGACATTTTTAGAAAAATTATCTACACTTACACCCTTTAAATTAACGATGGTGGATGGAATTCAATTCAATTTCAATTCAACACTTCATATGTTGTTTTAGACCTAACAATCATACAATAAAAAGTGGATGTTTATTTTTTGTGTTATTGTTTACTATTTTAAGTTTTTTTTCTTTACATATATTATTCAAAATAGCCTTTGTAGTAGCTATAAAAAGTATAAAAATCAATTTTAACAGAAAGGTGAGAATAAAAGATTAAATGTTTACCATCCAGACATTTCTAAGTGTATCTTTACTTAACTCATACATGTGTTAAAAACTTTGATTGTCAAGTGAATGTTACATCAAAATATTAAAATATTTCTTGGCGTTCACTTGAATTTAGTTTGTAACATCTTGGCTAAGATTCAGGTGCATTCCTCCTGTATTCCCCCACTAAATTTTGCTGTTTATTGGCCTAAAACACATAGGACCAAAAATCATTTTGGCCTTATTTGACTGTTTCATTATTGCAAAACGTTTACTTGACTTGATCAAATCTAATTTTTTTGACAAAAATGCCATAGATGCTAATTTCTATAATCATGATAATGTTCAAAATTGTACACTGTGAATGTCGCAAAACATTTTAATGTTATCCGAAGTCGTAACGATTAGCATATGAAATGTTACACTGTGTAACTAACGTTCCAAGTTGGCAGTTCTTATATTGTCTTAGGGTTATCATGATTTGAATAGGAAATATGAGCAATGTACTTGTTCTTTTAACTATATATCAATTTTGAATTATCTGTGAACGTCTTTGAGCTACTTTTCATAATAAATTAAAGGTCGCTTCAATATTGAACGAGTTATTTATATAAAGATCTTAAATATCAAAAAATAGACAGAGTAAAATAAAACCTTCTTCTTCAATCTCGACCGCACTTAATCGATCTGTGTGAAAGATATTGGTAAATGGGATTGTGTAGAGGTTGTGTAGGAGTTGTGGTTAGCTAGTTAGTAGTTATAATTTCCAACTTGTATACCTAAGTGTACTTAAGTGTCATCCTGGCGTGTGCTTACCTATGTTGCTGATGCCTTGATATCCTGTTTATGCCAAATGAGTCATGCTAGCTACATGATAGGCTCTAATCATGACAAAATATGAAAAAAATGGACCATCCCATGGCCATGGACAATCCTCTTTTCCCTCTTCATCCCCTTTACAATGCTGTTATGAATATAGGGATGGGATCATCGTATGCAACGAGCCTACTCCAAAAATGTAATTTCTTTTCGCTTTTCTCATCAGAATATTATGATGATAAGCCTAGTATTTTTTATTTGTTCTCGCTTACTCTTTTGTGCTTCATTGTAGTGAGGGGGGGGGGGGGTCAAATTGTATTTTTTGAAATTTTTCACCCCCAAAATCATTTTATAATGACCCGTCCCCCCCCCACCACATTTTAATAAAATTTCAAAGCAAGACCTACCGCCTCATTTTGTTACCAACCCCCCATATTAGGCCAATTCGTTTCCACGGACAACACTTGTTGTCAAAATATGACCTTCTTTTGGAATAAAAATTTGGAAAAATTACTAAATTGGAATGTTTTGGTTGAAATTTACTGTTAACACAAGAATTATTACACAACAGAGTCTTGAATTTTAATTAAAGATACATATACACCAGGAAATTGCCTTAGGGCCTTCTGAATGTCAGAAAAGAAATACCCACACCTCCATTTTATTTTCACCTCGCCATTTTAAAATAATTACTTAGGTCTCCCTTCGGTTCATTTCATCTTGACCCTCAGATTTATATTGCATTTTTCACTAATCTTGTTGTTCTTGTAATAATTTTCAACGCAAGTCATACGAATTAATCACAATGCTGCAATAGTAATGCTCCATAACACCAATAATAAACTCAAAACACCTCTAACAACAGGGTTTAACGTAACGGAAATTCTATCTATCCATGAAAATTGTGTCCGAATTTTATTAAGCTTTGGAATCTATGAGACTGTATAATTCAATTCATACTTGCATCAATCTCTCTGTTCCCTTTGGAAACGAAAAAACATATAGACTGTGCACCAAATACATTTCTTTAGAAAGGTTTGAATTTCATAGGTATATGTTTCGATATATGAGCATGTTTTTAGCACAATTCTTGTTGTTATCTTTGATTACAAAAACTTATGATTGAAGTAAATTGACACTTTTTAGTAGCATATGAAACAAAAATAATAATCTCAGTAAATTACTGATTGATAGTTAGTTGATGACTAAAAACGTGGGCGAAAATATTCAGACAAATGTATGATGCGGTGACAAGAAAATATATGATATAATTTCAAGTGTTTGAATGTTCAGTAATTTCTTCTTTAAATTGCAGATAATATAGAAATATAGCATAGAAATAGCATATATAGTAAGTATTTAAGCCTTGATGAATGACAGTAATGAATGTATTCTCTTTATTTTCTAAAATTCATGGTTGAGGCATCGCTTATGAGCTAGAATAAGTTACGTTTTTAGTTTTTAGAAAACAATAAGGACAAAATAAGACCAAACAGGAGCCATTTGAACAATGAAATATTAAAACTTTAAGGCTTTGATACAGTTCATAAGTTAGCTAGTTTTCAACCTGATATTATATAATTTAGGAGTTTTTTGATTTTGGCATAACAATTAATAAGATGCTTTACAAAACCGTTAACATTTTATAATTTGGTATAATAAAAGAAATTTGTTTGACGGGTACAGTGACATATTTTTCGGAACACGGTAGAAGACTAAGGAAGTCTTATTGCTGGACCTGGATCAAGAGTATCTTTGCAGCAATCAAGACATATTTCTTTTTGAATGAAGGAAAGGAAGGGAGAACAAAAATTAAAGATAAATACAGATTTAAAAGTATTACAGTTAAATTATAGCTATGGGTATGGCTAAAGCTATAACTTTTCTCCGTTTTCTACATATGAGCATAATATTTTAGCCTTGATTGAAAAAGGGTTAAGCTGTCTGTTTTAGAAAAGGAAAGTTTTTACCTGCGCTGTGTTTTCCAGTCTTTATGAGTTCAGATTTTTTTAAAAAAAAACAACATAATTTTAAAAAGAAGTAATATTCTTTTAGAAAAAAAAACGTTAGATTAATTTGTTTATTGAAACAGTCTTGCCAGGAAGCTGTCTTACACTGAATGATATTGGTCAGACCAGACGATGGGGCTGAGGAGAAGGGTGGTCGTGTTTGGTGGCTTGAAGAATCCCTGCTGTCATTATCTTTTTGATGCCCCATGAACAAAGGAGTTCTATGTAATGACGTTTTTTGACTTTTCATATAGTTTTCATATAGTAAATGATATCAACAAAGAGAAGCAACGATTACTTTAATTATTCAATGATTATGATTATTAAACAAATCAGCATTATCATTGCTACACGACTATCGTTAGTCCACATCGGTTTTTATTGGTTTGAATAAAACTTAATATTCAAAAACAAATAAATAATAGTTTTAAATCTTAATAACAGTTTATTGTTTTGATGGAAAAAATAAATAAATAAATAAATAAATAAATAAATAAATAAATAAA
>JANSTP010034680.1:0-14835 GCA_025330745.1 Cladonema radiatum
TCATAAGTTCTACATAGCTTTAAAAACTCTAAAACAAATGAAAACTCTTGAATAAGGATATCAAAAAACTTTCTTTTCTGTAAAATCAAAATATCCCATCTAAATGTTTCTTAAAATAGTGCATGAGACTCCATAACAAACTATTTCATGATAAAGCAAGTAAATCATTTGGCCAGAAACGTTAAAGATCCAGAACCGTTTTTTCTTCTGAGAAAATGAAATGTCCCATATAATTGTTTCTTAAAGTGGTGCATGAGTCTCAAGAACAAAATATTTTATGATATAGGCAAGTAAAAACACTTGGCCAGAAACATTAAAGATCTTTAATGAAATTTTTAGAACTGTTAATTTTCTTCTGAAAAATGAAATGTCCCATATAAATGTTTCTTAAAATGGTGCATGAGATTCAAGAACAAAATATTTTATGATAGAGGCAAGTAAAACACTCGGCCAGTAACATTAAAGATCTTTAATGAAAAATGTCCCATATAAATGTTTCTTAAAATGGTCCATGAGACTGAAGAACAAAAAATTTCATGATATCAGTAAGTAAATCACTTGGCCAGAAACATTAAAGATCTTTAATAAAATTTTCAGAAAAAAATATTCTTTTGAAAAATAAATTGTCCCGTATCAATGTTTCTTAAAATGGCCCAGCAGGCTCAAGAACCTGATATTTCATGAAAAAAACATTTACAGTGGTTGGCCAGAAACATTAAAGATCTTTATAAAAAAGTCATCTTTGACAAGCTCTACAGGAGTAGTGTCCCTCTAAGAATTTGTAAGAAATTAGTTTCTGTATTAGTGACCAAAATTGCAATAGAATTAGACTATTGATCCTTTTGGCCAAAATTATTAAAGTAAAAAAGGTGAGAGCCCTGACTATGTAGTTGTGGAGGGAAATTATCAATGAACGACTATAATTTAAGCGTACAAGAGGGCATGTTCGGGAAAGATTTTTATTGGAAATTATCACTAAAACACTCACATAAAGATTTTAGGGTAGTTCTCGTACTTAGAGAGTGTGGACAAGGACAAGAGTGGATGAAAGAAGAACCACTGTTCCTCGAATAATTTTTTTGGGAATGGGGAAGGGGGGTGAGGGGGGCTAAGGAGGGCAGCTGTTGCTAAACAACTATGATCTTAGTGTACTTTTCAAAAGGTTTTTTTTTGGAGGGAGATTTTATGGGGAGTAGTCGAGGGGGAATACCACTGAACAACTACAATTTCGTGTAATTTTTGAGGGGACATTTTCATTTTAGGGGAGTGATGTAGAGAAATTACCAATATTTTTTCGGAATTTTTTCAGGATTTTTTGGGATACCGAAAGAGGGAAATTATCACTAAGCAACTCACGTAATTTTCAAGGTGAGAATTTTCAATGCGAATTAGTGGGGGATTTAGCGAAATTTTCCATGGGACAGCTTCTGGGGGGATTTTCATAGGATGGTTATTGTGGAGGGAAATTATTAATGAACAACTGTGATTTATGCGTACTTATCAACATGACATTTTAGGGATGTTTTTTAGGGGGACTGAGCAGGGTTAATTGTCACTAAACACTTGCATAATTTTCAAAAGAGGTTTCTCAAGGGGGAATAGTGGAGGGAAGTTTTCACTCAATAACTATGATTATAGTGTACGTGCAAGATTTAAGAGGGCATTTTTGAGGGGGATTTTTAGGGTGAGTGGACAAGGGAAATTATTGCTCAACCACTATTATTACTATATTTTTTCTTTGGGTGAGGGGGGTTGGTCAGCGAGGGCAATTATCATTGAACTACTATGATTTCTTGTTATTTCGAAGGAAACAATTTTCAAAGGGGATTTTTTTTAGTGGGGAGTGGTGAAGGGAATGAATCGATATGTTTTGAGCATAATTTTTATTGGGACATTTTTCTTAGGGGATTTTGAGGAGAGACGCTGTGGACAGCATATAATTACTGAGACATTAATTCTATTATTTCAACGAAAGCTTCATGGGAACATTTTCCTTGGTAGATTCTTTAAGATAAAGTTGATTCCCGACAGCGAATATATATATCTACAGTCAAAGTTCTAATTAGCAGACACCATTGGGGAAGAGATTATTGTCCGCTAATTAGAGATGTCCGCCTTTTGGAGCTTCGAAACAACAAACAGGGTTTTGCCAGGGAAAATCAGTTTGCCTGTTAATTAGAGCTTTAACTGTATACAGTATGTATTTATAGCAATGAAACACGAGTGAAGTTTCTAGTATCGTTATTCTAAGTCCTTATCATAATGATATATATTTACACGTGATGATGATCAGCGCTGCCATTGGTGGTCAGTTTAATCTCTTGGAATCTTCCCCATTGAACTGTTGACGTCCCTAAAATATAAAAAAAAGACAGATAATTTCATATACATTATTTTGACGACCTTTCTAGTAGTAACGTTATTTTTAATGACACTTAATAAGGTCGTGACACATTTCCGGCTAAAGCAAAGTTTTTTTGTCTATTTATCTTTGAGACGTACTTTTGACGGACTTTGAAGCAATACTTTTTTTTTTTTTTTTATGTTCCCAATGTAATTTTACCTGATTTGACAGACTTTGAAGCAAAATTATTTTCGTTTTTTTATGTTCGTTACATATTTTTACCTGATTTGACGGACTTTGAAGCAACGGTATTTTCTTTTTTTTATGTTTGTAACGTTATTTCATCTAATTTGATGGACTCTGAAGCTAGTAGACGAAAAAGAGCGTCTCAATATCTAACCAATCGAACATTCAGATCCGAAAAATGAGACAAATGGACAAGAATAAAGCGTTATAAGAGTCATAATAACTAGTGTTATAAAAGTCATAATATCTAGTCGTAATATCTAGCTGATTGGACTAACTGATAAGACTCAAATATGCCAGAAAAATGCGTTATAAAAGTCATGATAACCTAGAGGAAATATGCCAGGAATAAGCATTATCCATATTATAATAAAAGTTTGGATAACCTTGACAAATGCACTTTTGAAGCCGAAAATGTTACAAAAGTCAAAAGACAATTTAAAAGCCAAGCCGATTGCACTTTCACAGCCTCTTTTAGTTGAGCAGAAAGTATGGGACAACTGTTTGTTTACAAAAACTTTTTCAGTCGACTCCTGTTTTGATTGGAATTAAGAAAAAGTTCTTTCTTCTCAGTCATCAGAAATGAATTCATTATACATAGGGGATGGGGTATTTATTGAAGCACAATTTTTTAGTTTTTGCAGGTCTGGTTGATACTAGGTGTGCCAAGTCTACACTTTTTATGTATGAGCAGGGATACAGGTGTGAAAATGGGTGCCGTATAACAGAGAAAATGTCTCCCCAAAATTTCAGAATTTTCAAATGGGGAAAACATTTTTTAAAAAAATATAAAACAAGCTTTCCTATGAAACCGTAATGAATTACTTTTTAATTTGTTGTGAGTGTTTCTTGCCTATTCAATTTACCGTAATTTACCAATTTACCCTATGAAACCGTAATGAATTACTTTTTAATTTGTTGGGAGTGTTTCTTGCCTATTCAATTTACGGTGACATCTATTTGGATTCATTTCTGTTAATTATTGTATCAATATTTTTCGGAAGGAAGTCTTATTAACAACAACAAAATTTCCAGAAAAACTAGTTACCCATTTATCTTCAGTGTCAACAAGTGCAATGCAATGTTTTCTCATTGAATGATTTTATCTAGCGTGAATCGCAAGGAATTGGAATTGTTTTTATTGTCATTGTGAAAAAGTATGATAAATCATTATGATTGTGAAAATTTCTACCAAGCTGAACAAAATAATTGAAGCTAAAAAGAAAATATAAAGATTTATATTTTCATGTTTTTATTCATAACTGAAGATTTATAAATGTTTTACGTTGAGACATCAAAGTATCATTGCATGTTGCAGTAGTAGGTAAGAATCCTAATAAACATATTGATAGTAAATAGCTATATGTACCTGAAACCACTTATTAAGCCTTTTACACAAATGATAAAGCATTTAGAAAAGTTCAAAGATCAATTTGAACCATGATATGCATATCAAACACTTCAAAGTTTGCAAAGTTATCATTGTTAGAAACCAAACGAATAAACTAAACAGAAACTTTTTTAAGTGTTTCCAGGCTATTTTGTTGTAATAAGAGTTTTCGTGGCTTTAATAAGGTTTGCTGAAAAATAAATTCTATTCAAAAAAAAATTGTAAGTAAGTATATATGTTCCAGGACTGATTTGCTTTTATCTTTATTTAAGTATATGCGTATATTATAAGATGTGTGAGTATGTGTTTTGAAATACCCATTTTTATATTGTATAATACGCAATAAAATACACATATAAAATACGAAAAAGCATTGTTTATACGCTTGAATTCAAAACTAGCGTATGATTAAGTAATAATTTTTTAACTTGAAAATATGAACGTATATTTTTATTAGAATCGTATAAATTTACCATCTAAATGTCGTTTGTACGCTAAATCTTAAAGGTGCAGGTTTTCAGGTTGGTTGACACATATTTTGAGATATCAAAACTTTAATGAAAAAGGTCACTCATAAGTAACAAACTTATTTCCTAAGAAGCATAAGCAACTTATTTCCTAAGAACTCCCAATTTTATTCATTTCTGAAGGATTGCACCCTTTAAGTCCCTTATCCTACCATCACTGTGGTAATTGATAATCTATACCATATTGACTTGAGCTTGTTTTATTTGAGCTGCTGAACTTGTTTAATTTCTTCATGTTTTTAATCGGTTTCACAAAACTTCATCATCATGTTTTTGTTGTCCACTATCTGTAATATTGTGATAGCAATTTTTTGTGGAAATATGCAAAAATATTTTGGGATCATTTTCACACAAAATCTTATTTCAGGGCCAAAATTTCACTGTTTCTCCCTCAATTCCTCCTTAAATTGTCAAGAGGGGAGAGGGGTGTTCAATTTGACCTTGCTCCTGATTTGCGAAGATACAAAGCAGGTGGGTGTGACTATAAAACATTTCCAAGTTGTAGAGAAGCTCATTATCACAAAACTATGCGAAGAAGTTTGTGACATGATATCACCTTATTTTGAATTCACCTCATGTCAAATGAATAACGCAAAATGATTGTTGTGATGTTGATACAATAGATACAACATATTTATGGTACAAGTTCATTCCCCAAAAATCAGTACTGTAGGTTATTGGGAGAATTTGATATTTAAAAATGAAGAAGTGGTTTGGAGCAATTGCATCTAGGCAAGGAGGGGCGTTTCAGAGTTACATAAAAAAACAGTGATAGGGTTAAAAGCTGATATTTTGGAAAAACATCTATGGTGGAGAGCAGTTAGTTATGTTCTAAAGCTAATTGATAACCATTTAACACCAAAATGGCCTTTTCTCTTCGCTCTATAGCGATTTTTTGATATCCCTACGATGGAGTGCGGTTTCTTGTCTTGTCTTCAAATGTGACCAGGATATTGTTTTTATGACCTTGATTTTCATGGCCAGCATAAGATTTTGAATCAAACAATTTATAACAACTTGATTTCTCTCTTGGGTTAAACAATAACGCTTCTATTTGGAGATATTGAGTTCTGCCCCCACACTACTAAGACAGGTCCAGACCTCCAGATTTTGTAGTATCCGCAATAGTGAAATCAGTGTATTTTTAAGTGTTGAAAAATCAAAATTATCTACATACCTACCTACACACACAGCTTTTGATTTGAAATTAACTTTATGAATCACAACCTTGTTCTTTTGTACTGCCCAAAAAGTAGTAAGAAGATTTAAATATTTACTCTTATTGTTATATGACTCAATTTGCTTATAAAATATATTTAGCACAAACTTATTTCCTTATTTGCTTAACCCTTTCTAGACTAGGGGGTTTCCTAAAATGGCGCCACTGGTGTTATAGATAAATAGACGGTGGTCATGGCAGCCAACTTTCGGACGCTGGTTGGAAAAAATTTTTCTGACAAATCCCGAAAAACCTAACTTCCAGCATTGTTTGTAAAAAAACCATAAGATATATGTGAAACTGGATCAAAAATGCAGCATCTTGGTGAAGTCAACATGTAAAAAGCTTTTTTCTACTCGATTTCTTTTAATTAAAGGTTTTTAGGCATTTTTCCCTATTTTTGGGAAAATGATGACTACATCATTTGGGAATGATGTCACAAAACCATTTTAGGTTTATTTTGTTCCTAAAAGGTTGGTCTTCTCTGTGAAAAAGATATTTGAAATATTCCTTCTAGAATCAGAGTTAAGGAGAGGAGGGTGGAAATCAGTCATGAGAAATCAAAAAAAGCCAAGTCCAGATAGGGTTAATGGAAAATTTTCTGCTAGTAATTGTAAATCTGGATCCAACTGTTTTTTTGTGCATCTTTGGAATCCAGTAAGCACATAGAAGCTTCTAATTAGATTTATCAAGGTTAATGTAAAGATTTAAGAAAAATTTGTCATGGGTTTCAATAATAACATTGGTTGCAGTATCATCTATTACCTTTTATGTAGGATTACCTGAGTCAGAAAAATCAAATTCCTTTAAAAGTACTTTTGCATAAAACTTTTTGCCAAAAAAAGGCTATGTTGTTCAGAACTTTATCCAATTTCAAAAGAACAAATTTCTCATGCAAGTCTTCAAGGTATTTGAGGACATTCTTATCTTTGAAAAAATAACAGTTATTTTAAGGGTTCACCCTAAGCTTTATTTACTCAATTTTATTACCAGCAGTAGGTGTAATAATAAAGAATTTCTATTTGTTGAAGCAGCTTATGAAGAAGCTGCACCATAGATAGAAAAGGATGTTTCCAAACAAAAGAAATGTAAAAAAATTAGAAAATAAAGAGTGTAAGCATTTAGAAGCGGTTTATAAAATTTTAGGTGTAAAGTCGAAGGAGTGTAAACCCTTTTCAGCCAGTTTGGGACATAGACATCATATACAGATCTCTAACTATGCCACACAAAATGATCCATATCAATGGGCAATTTATTTAGCAACCCGTCTTGATATCGAAAACATGGTAGTGTTTTCGTATTTGCTATTTGTCAATTTCTTTGCAAACTGATCTTGACAAAATTACACAATGCTTGTCAGATTGTCTCTATCTCTAAAATTTGATTATATTTATCTGACATTTCCTCTCTGTTTCTTTAAGGTTTTATTGGCTGTGTTTGCTCTTTGAAGACATAAAAAAGTTAGAAGGTGCTTGCGTTAGCGAAGAATTTGTTTTTGTGATAGCATTTTCAACCTTCTAAAAATATTTAAAAAAACTAATATAAGAAGTTGTCTCTAAATATCCTTATATCACAAATATTTTCCAAAAATATTTTGTGACAGTCTGCCACGATATCGAAGACAAATCTCATGTAATTGTTTGCAGTTTCTAAATGCTGTTTATCAAGTTATGTATCCTGTTTTAATGCTATATCTATAGATCTCAAAATCAGATCATACAACTATTTTAGGCTTCACTTTGCTCACCAGGGGTTAATGCACTGTTAGTAGTACTGTTTTTTCCCGCAATATTAGTTTACCATTATAGGCCAGAAGTTCAAATGAACTTATCATGCTGGGAATTTTTGCATTCTGTGAAGTTATTGTCTTTATTATGCTGAATTCTTCATAAGTGATAACAGTTTCAAATGGCAATGAAACATTTTCTAATTTGAAGCCATTGACTAGAAACATTTTTGTAATATTTATTTCAATATTTATTTTTTTAGCTGATGTCAAATTTAAGTCAGAAGATCATATCTACCATATATCATCTTTTACAATAAGCAAGGACGTAGCAGATTTTAGTGATGCAAAGAGAATTTGCGAAAATAAGACAATGACGCTTGCATCTTTTGAAAGCCCAGAGGAGCAATTTTATGTAAAGCAATTACTTGTTTCTTTTGTGGTTAAATCTGAATTTATTGATTGGAAAGCGTGGGTTGGTTTAGTTAAAGAAAATGACAAATTTACTTGGATAGATGGGACTGCGCTTGGAATTATCCAATGGGATGATTATCAACCTAATAATGACAAAGATAACAATTGTGTATTAATAAATTCAAACAGCGGTGACTTGAGCACAGAAAAATGCAATATAAGAATACCAGGAGCTATTTGTAAAACAGAAGGTAAGTTTTTTTACTTTACTCAATGAAGTTGCAATCAAGAATAAAGAGAATAAAAATTAATCAGCACAGCAAGTTTACTTACATGATTTTTTTAAATTTTGAAGCAGATTTTTCCTTACTGGTTTATCTGGTTTGTATTCTTTTGGGCAACTATCAAGCCAATAGAAGCCAAGCCAAGCCAACTATCAAGCCATCTTGTCCTAGAAATTGCTAGCACTGGATACAAAGGAGATCCCATCGAAACTCCATCAACTTGTTTGTAATAGTTTCCATTGAAAGTAAAGAAGGATTCTTTGGTTGCTAAGAAAAATTTGTATTGAAATGTTAAAAATTTAAATGACATGGTTATGCATTCAGCAAGAGGCAAGAACTCATCAAAGAAAATTTTGTAGTCTTTCGTCATACTATTGTATTGTTATTGTTAAGAAAACTTGCATCTTTATTAACCTTTAACAAATCAAATACATATGGTGGAGGAGAAAGAATGTTTTTTTTATTTCCCATCTATCAAAAAGATACCAAAGTTTTCAATGCAGTGAATGGAGATTCTTGGATGCAAACTGTAATGGAGACTCTCTTGACATTTAAAACATAACTAATGTTTCTCATAGGCTTTCCAATTTTTTTACTGCAAGTTTTTTCAAAGTTTTTTAAAACTGTATTGAAGATTTTCGTAGGATTTGTAGTGTAATCAAAGTTTTCTCAAAGCTTAGATGCCATTGTTTGTTTTCCAAAAAGTTAGAAAGCAATCAATTGTTTTGAACATTTATAGCGAAACAAAGTTTGTTGTTTTTTTCCAAAACACAAAAATTATTTTGTTGTATTTTTCCTAAAATTTTATTGTGTAATGAAGGTTTTTGAAAAGATGCACTCAAAATAGCCAAATTTATGCTGATTTTTAAATCTAGCAATCAGACAACTGTTCATAACTATAACTTATCTCTGTATTACTAGTTTTTTGAAGATTTTAGAGAGGGTAATATATATATATAAGATAATATAAGATATAATATATTATATAAGATAGGAAAAGAACTACACATTAATGGCAAGCTTTAGCTTCTTGCTGGAAGCATAGTCATGTCAAATGGTAACCTACAATCACAAGCATACTTTCTTTTCACATATGAGCAGGGATATACAGGCCTGGTCATGAGAGGCGTGCGATCACACGCGCCCACACACACCTGAATTCATTCTGGAGTGTGATTACCACTCTCCTAAAATATTGAATAACTCACTATAATAATGGGTAATTTAGCAAAAAAAAATTATAAACGCACGCCTAAACTTAAAAGAGAAGAGTGGTGACCACTCGCCTACTAATTTTCTTATGACCAGGCCTGGATATAGGCATGAATTGAAAGGTCAACCAGGCTATATAGGTTGGTATTTTTTCTTTTATACGGAGGAGCTTTGCTTTAGTAGTGCCTTCGGTTTGAAGGATGTGTTTGTGGTAGGGGAAGCTTGCTTGCTTCCTAAGGGTGTGGTATAAAAGAGCAAATAGCTTCCCAAAAACTCATTATTTTCAAATGGGCATACAAAATTCAGGGCTTAAAATAGTGGTCAGACATTGACATTGTCTGACCCAAAAGCTTATTTGTTCTACCACTTTTGTTTCTGTTCTGATATTTTGTGCTGAAGATTTTTCTGCAGTTAGACGATTTTCTTTTGTTAAAATGCTGAAATGAATCAAATGTCCGACCTAAGCATTAATATTTCTGACCAGAAAGGAAACCAATACGACATTTTATCCTGCCAATTTTGACTGTTTAATTTAAGCCATGAAAATATGTTTTTTCTATAGTATTGCATCGTGTTTAATCACATCTAAATTTGTTATTAAGCCTTTTTGACTACTGTAAACTTTAATTTCTAATAAAATCAAAAAACATTTTAGCAAGACAATTCTAGAGCACTTTATTTGTTCCTCCTTAATTTTTATCGGTATTTTCTTTTTGCATCAGATGTACTGATTATCCTTCGATATTGTAAAAAGTTAATATGGGGGTTAGAAAAATTTGCAGTGTCTGAATATAGAAAAGCATTTGAAGAGTTTAAAACAATGTCTGTTTCCTTATCAAATTGCGTTTAAGAGATCCCTAAACTAAGAGATCCCCTTTTTCTTATCAAACAAAATATTTATCAAACCAACATAGGCTTTAATTAATAAGCATTTGAAAAAAAGATCTTGATTCATAAGTTAGCTTTGGATTACATGCCTCAAAACCCGAACATTGTATTTAACGTTATCTGATTGCCGGATTTCAGGATTATTTTTTCATGATGTCTTTGAAATAACTTTTTTCAACAGCTGTTGCTTTTTTAAAACCAAACCAAAAATTCTAGATAGTTTGCTGAGGAACTGTGCAAAAAATTTGTTGCCATAACAGTAATGCTTGTAACTAATATTATTTAAAGGAAGTGCCATACTTAAATTCATCTTTTCAAAGTTCAGGTCAATTGGAAGAGCCTCTTGCATGTTAAAAGAATTTTTTTAGGGAATTAAAAAGTATATTTTCGTTCTTGAGATATTTAGAGCTAAAGTTTTTAATATTAATGGAAAATATGGTTAGTTGTGATGTCATCAAAATGAATCCAATGTTTTGAGAAATTACAAAAATGGATATCTAAAAAACTATAACACATAGTTTCAAGAAATTTTCAATAAAAAATCCTTGACAATTAATGGAAGAAATTGAATTGTATTTTTTTTGGAAATGTACGTGGGTTAATAGTTCCAGACCCTTTTTGAAATCATGCCTGCACATTAAATCTCAAAAACCGTGTTTTCTCAGTTGTTGAAACAAATATATTTGAAATGAGGATTATTATAGCTTTTCAAAAACAAAAAATTATCGCTCAGTTATTTTCCATCCCCATTTATTGCCATGTCAGCAAAAAATGAAAAGGGACTGGGACGAGGAACAAGTTCAAATTTTGAAATTAATTTATTAATTTTCTTTAAGAGCATATAATATAGAAGATTCCCTGAAAATGTTGTTTCATAAAATATTACAGATGCTGAGATATTATAGATATTGTATGTTAGCATTTTTTGTTTCATCTTGATGACATCACAGCTGGGCATGCGCAAAAATCTTTACACCTAAATAACTCTTGAAGGACAAAAGATTTTTCGATTCTGTAAAAAGATTGTTTTACATTACAATGAACTCTTTAGTTTGAGCCTAAGTTGTTTTTAAGAATGACACTCCCTTTAAGAATGGAAGTTTGAAACATTCTCTTTGGGCAATGCAGCAGTGCTCATTCGTGCCTCTGGCCTCAACTTTTGCAGTTTAAGAATGATTTGGGATTAATAAAGAACTTCTGGTGTTTTTGCATTAATTGATTTCTGAAGTTTGTATTGACACATTGCTGCCCTCTGCTTTAGATCTATGGTAAAACTAAAAAGTTACTGAAAAAAGGGATCATTTTTGGTCACCAAACCAAACTCTTACCGAGGAGGAGCAATTTAAGAGCATTAATTGTGATTGAATATTTTGAATTTGGAAAAATCATTGATAGTTCATATAAAGAAAGCTTGTCTTCTTGTTTGCTTTTGCAGTGCAGAATCGAAACCAAGTTAAAATTTGAGGAAAGACTTTGGTTTTCTGAAAAAACATTCATACAGTGGGTCATGGCATTTTAAAGAGTGAATCAAATTTGTTTGTTGATTGGCTAGTAAAAGTTCTATACTACTCCATACAGTTATTGGAGCTATTGTTATAAAATTTTATTATAGGTTTTAGCATCGCATATACCAAGCCAAAGTAACAAATAACATTAAAATTAAAAAGAAAACATGTAAGAAGATAACAATATAAAACAATGGTAACATCTAGGAGAAACTTCTTCAAACCTTATTTTAACTTAAACATACATTATTTTTGAGTTATGAAAATAATGCAAAAACAGTTGTTTTCACTGTTTTTTTGAGAATTTTTATGCTAATAATAGATCGGTTTTTATAGATGACGAATATGATAGCAACTGGTTTGTATATGAGTTTGTTGATGAGGAAAAAAATGCTTATGATGCTGAAATACACTGCCAGAGCTTGAATATGAACTTAGCATCCATTCATACTCATAAAGAACTTTGGTTTATTCAGAAAGAAGCAAAAGCGAAGATACCTGGAAAAATTAGTCATTTTCTGATAGGATACTTTCGTGACAATAATAGAGACTCTCAAATTCTACCAATGAAAGCATCATATAAGTGGAGAGATCAATCGATCAATAATTTCACATTTTGGGACCCTATGTGGTACCTGGAGTCAACTAATAGAAATTG
This sequence comes from Cladonema radiatum, assembly GCA_025330745.1. Classification (NCBI taxonomy): domain Eukaryota; kingdom Metazoa; phylum Cnidaria; class Hydrozoa; order Anthoathecata; family Cladonematidae; genus Cladonema; species Cladonema radiatum. The sequence continues at coordinate 12,414 of JANSTP010034680.1, forward strand.
TGTTATATTAAGATCAAACAATGCGGAATGGAAAGAAGTTCGTTGTCTGGATAAATATCCATTCGTATGTAAAGCTACAAGTAAGATTCTTCTTCCAGTTTGTTGGTTTTTTTCAGCATCTTTGTGGCAATTGTTTGTGTGATAGTAACTGATTTGATTGTGATAATAATCATCAGTAATCATCAGTATCATTATCACCAGGGAGTTGTGATAGAAGGAGTAACAACTCGCGGTTTCCTTTTGTCTTTGTTAATTATTTCTTTTGTTTCAAAACAGCAATTAAAACAAAGCGTGTTATCATCGAATGCTAACAATTTTACCACCAACAATTTTTGTAGAAATACCGACAACTTAAACTTTGATATTAACTAATAAAGCTACTGCTACAAAAGGTTTTTTGGTACATTTGTTGGCAAAGAGAAGATCGGGAATTTTTGTTTTTGTCACATAAACGTTTTAGGTATCCTGCAAATGGCAAAAACACTCCAAAAAGCAAATCTAAAAAACTTGCTTCAGACAAATCGCGCAGAAAATGCCTTAGAAACATATTGTGTAGAAAAGCATTTCTTTCGTATAACAATTACCGATTCCCCAGGCACCAAGGATTTCCTGAAATCTGAGAGTATTTGTCCTGTACTATTGCCATTATTGTTTTACCAAATATGGAATTAGTCATGATATTATTTTATTGATCTAAGACAATAGTGTCAGTGAAAGCAAAAATGTGGAACCCATCATTTTTAGAATGGAATGCCATTAAAAATACAATGCAAGTTTTTAGATGGCATTAAAAAATTTTTGATGTCAGTAAATGGATGCCATACTTTAAGAAGGATTCCAAAAAGAATTTTCAAATAGAATGCATCCAAAATTTTTAGAATGCCATTAATGAAGATTTGATGGAGTCAAATTTTACATCAATTCCCCTTTTTTGCTTTCACTGACACAATGTTTTGGCAATTAAAAAGCAACTTTTATGGAAGAAGTCGGTAAAGATAATTAGTGTTTTGGTAATTGCTTGAAATAACAAAAGCATTATTACAACACGCATGGTTTCGATAAGTTGTTACTCCTTCCATTTAAACCTCCTTGTTATCACCATTGCCTTTTTAATAATTACTGTTATTACCTGCATGGCAATTATTTCTTGTGATCACAGATATATCAAAATTTACAAATCACACATACAAAATATGTAACATCTATTTCAGCCTTTGACCTAGTTTTTATCTTGTCAATACCAGGGCTTAAAATAGTGGTCGGACACCTGACATTGTCTGACCAAAAGCTGATTTGTCCTAGCATTTTTATTTCTGCTGTGCCATTTTATTCTGTAGACTTTTTGGCAGTCAGATTATTTTTTATCATTATGATACCAAAATAAATACAATGTCCAATCTAAATTTCCATGCGTCTGACTAGAAAAGAAATTAACAGGACATTTTGTTGGACCAATTTTTACTCCTTATTTTGAGCCCAGCAATACCTAGCACAAACAAACCAGACACCAGTCCATATTCACACAGTTTTGTGGTATAAAAATTGGTGTTTTGAAAACATTTTCTTCTTTATGGCAACATATAATAATTATGTCATCACTGGTAGAGGTTTTATCAAAAGTGAGTTATCAAGAACAATTCTTTGAATGCCCAACTGACCTGAAGGTAAAATTTCTAAAATAAAAAAGAAAGGCTCCTTTTGCTAAAGCTCTCTACCTTACTGCCCAAATCACTAACATTCCTTTAGTGGAGTTGTTGCTGTTTTTTTTTTGTTTTTTTTCAAATGCTAGCATTTGTTACGTTAATTTGTTTTTCCTGATCTTAGGTTTTTGGTTTTTTCCCAAAGATGTTGAAAGTTTTCATTTACAACAAATTCAAAATATTTGTGGTCATGGAAGCTTGAATCTTTGACTTTTGTTGAACTTAGTAATGAATATAGTAACTTGATGTCATTTATCAAGATTTAGGGAAAGAGTCAATCCTTTCTGCCAAAGATTAACTGGTACTCAATATATATCTGTGGTCATAATGCAATGAAATACACCAAAGCAACTGGTAAATGAAGACTGAAACTTTGTGCCTCTTTCTTCTCTTGTTTTTCACAAATGACAATTTTATATTGTTTTTCCTACAAAAGCATGAGTTTAGATTGATGAATTTCATTTACTTTTGAAAAACTCCCTAATTTTATGATCAAAAAAATATTTTGCCTCAGTGTTGAAGTTTTTTCTGTAGGTAAGCTGGTTATGGTGCATTTTTGTACTCTTACTGCATATAAATATATTTTGAATTGTAATAGCAGATGATTAAAGGGGCACTGTCAAGGTTGGGTATTCCCCTTGACTTTAATCGTATATGGATACCAAATAATAAGAGCCAAACCTTTTTTTCTAAAACTCTTTACTTTTCAAGATATATCAAAA
>JANSTP010034791.1:0-14834 GCA_025330745.1 Cladonema radiatum
CGCAAGCACGTAGGGCACGCTAGCACGTAAGCACGCAGGCACGTAAAGCACGTAAAGCACGCAATTTAGCAGACTCGTATTGTTATTGTAAATCACTTTTGGTTGGTGTTGTGACTATCAGTAATATACGGTTAGTCTCTGATATTCTTATATAAGATTTGATTTTCAATTTCCGTCAAATCAATTTTATTAAAGTTGGGTCATCCTGAGTTAGGAATTATAAGAGTTAATAACTCAAGTAAGAAAAAGTGAAAACTAAGAAAAATTTTTTTTTTGATAATTAAGTCAAATAGAAAAAAGTTTTTGATAAGGTTAGACTTTATCCTCCTTACGTTTTTGTGGTTTGTGCCATGTGTCTTGGTCTGCAGCTTTTTTATTTATTTTCTATAACTTAGAATACAAAAATGAAATACTGTCACTCATTCATAGATTGAGCTATATTATATAATCAGTATATCTCTGTTTTTCTACATTTTTCGTCGAAAGTCCATTTTTTTCACTCTTCTAATTTTACCATTCGAGATTAGCTTAGACTAATTTTGCTTTTCCCGCTTAACTTAATAAATTAAAGTCATTTTCCAATCACATTAATAACTCAAAGAATTTTTTAATTATCTTGATCTACTTGAAGTAGTTCATTTTTATGAATAATTTATCAAGCTTGTTCCCAATTTAGTTAAAAACTTTTTTTTTACCTTTCTCGTCTGAGTTAATCATTTTGTAAGTCGCCAAAAATAATTTCTTTGAGTTATTTCCTTCAAAAATGCCATCACGTTACTGAACTGGGCTAATTAACTCTAGGTTCTAACTAATGTGTTTCATATTTCAAAAATAACAAGGATTTTTACAATCCAGCTAAGCTTCGTGTTCAAGACTGCTATTATTTTGATTTTGAAGAAAATATAGGATATTTTCAAAAGCCTTTCCTTCTCAAGACTAAATAATGAATTATCAAGGTTTTACACTCATACTATGGAGGAATATGGAGAAGAAAACAAAGATCAAAAATATATTTTTATCAAATTTATAAATAAAAATACAAAATAAAAATACAATTATTTTTCAATCTCAAAAAACAACAGAAAAATATTTGAAATAATTCCCCCCCCTTAAATATTAAATTATTACAAAATAAATGAATCATACAGCAAACAAAGAAACATAAAAAAATGAAAATAAATAAATAAAAAAACACAATTTTTCCATATTTGCATAATATACTGCACTCCAATCAAAATGCTTATGCAGAAAACTAAGCTTTCTAAAGTGCAGCAAATTATTTTGGGCTACAGAGAGTCTTTAGGGTTACATAGTGAACCATAAATTAAATATTCTCATTACGTTCATAGGGTAATAAAGGATTTCTCTTAAAATTCTACAATCAAAATTATCCCAAAGTTAACAACTTATCGAATCAAGACTCTTTTAAAGCTTTTCAAAGTGTTTGAAAAACAATTTTCCGAACAACTTGAAATGTTTTGCATTGCATTTTATTACAAATCAAATAGGTTTTCAAGCTTTTAGGTGTTTGAAAAATGCTGGAAACGGTGTTTCAAGCACTATTTATATGCACATACATACTGGAGAAATCAAGTTTGATAAAACATCCTCTTTTTCCTTTCATATTACACATGCATTGATCTCCCTACAACATTGTATAGTATATGATATAATTTCATTGAAAAAATGTGACACATGAAATAAAACTCTTGAGAAATTGCAAAATTTATGGCAAAATGCCCTCGTGAACAACAAAATAAGTATACATTAAACACCGAAACAAACGACTTTCCACAATTATCTAAGTAAGTAAACAAAAAAATACAAAAAAACTTTAGACAAACAATAAAATGATACCTTTTGTATTCATAAGAAACATACTATGAATACGTAGACATTAATTGCTACTGGAAATTAGTACCCTAAAAGTCATTTTAAAATCCATGAAAGCAAGAAAAAAATCATTAGCTGGAAGCTAAGAAAGTAGATAACAGAAAAAAAGAACTGAGAAAAAAATATTGTCAAGTGTGGGAAAATGTTACTATTTCAAAGAGGTATAGCCAGTTCATCATTATTATCCATCTACCAAAAATAGAGTAATTGAAAATCATCATTTTTAATGATATAGTCCATGATGTAATCCATTTATTAGTAATACCTGATAGACTGTATGGAAGCTTTCATAGCTTGTTTTAATTCCATAACTTATGTAGGAATGAAAACAATTTATTGTAAATATTATGCCTATTTTTCACTTGAAAAATTTTCATGAATGTAAAAACTTAAAAAAAGTAAAATTGAAATTATACCTTCTAAAGTAAGTAAATAAGTAAGTATATTTACAAATTGAAGATTAAAAGCATTAAAATATAACAAAAATATATAGATTAATAACATTTTCAGGAAAATAAAAAAAAAAAGTATTACGAAGGGGCAAAAAAAGTATTACCAATTTGTTCCAATACGAAGGGGCAAAAAAGGAGAAACTGTTTTTTCCATAGTTTGTCTTAGCAGTGGGTTGAACCAGCTTAAAAATGATTTTCGTGTAGATGTATTATTATCTGAAGGTTGGAGCATATCTTTAAAATATAAAGGAGCTTTGGATGGAAAGAATTTATGAACACAAACATTTGACATCAACACAAACCTATCATCAACGGGCAGCCAATTTATTTCATTAAAGTGTCCTGAACTAATATGAGTTCGTGAATTAAGTTTTAAATACAAGCGTATACATTTGCAATTAAGTTTAGGGTACCATGACATGCAAGTGTAATCAAAGTGCAGTTAAATAAAGACGTTACAGAGGAGCCGTCTAAGTTCAGGCGTTAGAATTTTTTGCTTTCTATACAAAAAAGCCTGGAATTTATCTTTGCTAGAAAACTTAAAGTGTGTAATCAAGAATACAACCTAAATAAGAAACTATATTATGCTAATGAATTTTGATATCCCCAAGAGAGATATTCAAAGGGTCTATGTTTTTCTTCTTTTTTTGTGGACAAAAAAGAATACTTTTAGTTTTGTCTTGACCGAAACGTATACTTAATTTGTTATCTATAAACCAGTCGCATAGATCTCTCTTGGCTTGCCACCGAAGCCTTTTAGTCTAGAGAACTATCAACTCTTTGATGGTGTTACATGACAATTTGCTGGTCCGATATTTTTGTCAGAAATGCTTTTTTAATTGAACATCCATATTTTCGATTGGTCTAATTCTTCATGTTAATAAAACAGTCTGTGTTATGTTTGTATAAACGTTGCTTCAAAGAATCAATTGGGTCTGCAATATTCTTAATTTGAAAGAACACTGTTTTTTTGGCCTAACATTTAATGCTGAAAATAGGTGCATTGATGCTCATACATTGATGCTTATATTGTTGTTAATACATAGTTAGAAAAATGATATTTGTTTGTATGATGTTCCTTTTTAGGTAAAATAATAATTTTTTATTTATCATTCCAGGCAAACTTTGAAAATCTGCGTTCTTTTGTTATCAAGATGAGCATTCAGTGTTGGGGCAGAAAGATTAACAAAACCTTTTAAATCAAATAATTGGCAAAATCATTGCATCTGAGTTTCCTGCCAGTTCTCAACAACCGATAAAGAAACTAAATTCAATTTCGATATTGACTTTTTAAAATCTGCAGAAATGTTGCAAACAATGCTCCTTGTTGTTGTTGTTATGATTTGAAACTAAAGTAAAGTATCATAAAGATAATACTTACAGATATAACAAGATTAAAAAATATAGCAGAAGTTCACGGGGAAGACCAACACCACAAATATTGTCCCCCTGAAAGAAGCAATACTACTAAAAGAGATGTGACTTAAAGAGATTATTGTTACAGGAAAAAAACCCGAACAAGTAACTTATGTTTATTCCACCACATAATGAAATTCAATGCAAAATTCTTCTTATAGTTCATAAGACATCTTTTCGAGAATACAGAAAACTTAGGATAAGTTTTTATGAAAGTTACTAAACATTTTGCTAGGGGCAAAATACAGTATAATAATGTGTGCAAAGGGTTAATCTCTCATGTATACTTTAGGAAAAGGAATTCAATAGTGGAGTGTTCACTTGCCGGTACTAAATTATTAGTGTCTGTACTAAATTACTAGTATATACACTGAAAGATAGGATCAGCCCATACTTCTACCAAAACCAGATAACTGATGGAAGAATTTAGCCAAAGAGGCACAATTTTATACCTTGTTTTGAGAATCGAAATACCAAAAAGATTTTTTTCAAACCATGTGATTGCGAAGCACAAATGTTCATAAACATGCATCTTTACTGTACTTAATCAAAGTCTTTTTTTGTCTGTTTATGATTGTCAGTAAATTAGGAACATATAGATTTATTTGTGACATGAAAATAATCCTAATGGCATTAGGTTAGATGAGAATCACATTTATGAGTTATGGAAATTACAAGATATAGTCAATGAAAATTGATATTAGCTTTTTTTCTTCAAACTTCCTTATTTCATGAAATCTTTGGGAAAACTGCTGATTCACTAAATCATTTTTTTTGCCAAATGTCTTATTATTTTTATGTTAGATCCATTGTTAGATCCATCCACTTTGATTTTTGGAGCATTACATGGTACGTCATTTGACAACTATTTTCAAAATATTTCTAAGCTATTATGGGTTTTGATAAGCTACCATACTTAATTTGCTTTTTGTAAACAAAACAAAACTTGTTTTATTAACATTGGTATATGGCTTAATGTCAATAAGAAGTTCTTTCAACAAATGGGCCCAAAAATCTTTCAAGCATTCTTTGCGGAAACCAGTGCTACAAGATATTAAAGCAGCCTATGATGATATCAAGAAAGAAAAAGAATCCATATAAATGAACAACTGATACAAACATCAATGCGATTCCTTTGGAATCACATTGTTGCAGGTACAGATTTGATTTATCAGTCTGTGTACTTTTTCCCTTGAAAAATGCTTCAATATTGCATCTGATCTTTTAAATATTTCCAATCAAAAATATCCTGACTTGAATCAACTGAACTACTAACACTCAAGTAAAGTTTAATTCTTTGCTTGGGCTTTTAAAATAACTTAAAAGTCTCAGGACAGTCTCTTAAGGTAAATCATATCCAAAAACATATGTTACATAGTTTTAAAAAGTAATCCTAACAAGCACTATATATACTTATGCATCCAAAAGGCTAAAACTGTTGGAAGTGTGTATTTGGACTAAAACATCAAGAATCATATTCCAAAATTCAAAAATTTACAAATAATTTTTTACACAGACTCTAGTGCTTCAAAAGATTCTTCTAAAGAACATGATGATGATGATCATCATCATTATCACCATCATCCACATTATTACTACCACATATGAATAGATATCTTTTGTGCCACGCATAACGATCAGATATGGATCTTCAAACTCCTCTTTCGTTTTTAAAGATCTTGGATGGTGTTCTCCATATATCTAGATCATGAAAAAGTGTTAATACATAGAGAATATATATCGATGAAAATCAAAGGCAATCTTTCAAAAATTTCAATACAAGAATGGGTAACAAGAAGAGAATACATTTCATTGTAAAATTGTTATGACCATCGGAATTATAGTTGCAACCCCCTCCAAAACACACACATACTCATAATAATACAGTTTATTATTTTCTGTAAACATTAAGAAAAAGGATATCCTGAATTTGAAAAACAGAGGTAATTACAAAGGAGGTGTATAATAAGGGGAACAAACAGAATAGCGATTTTTAAAAGTCTGAAGAAATAATATACGTCCTAAATAAAGATCAAAGAATCATACAAATCCTTTTAACCCTTAAGACATTAATAAAAAGGCACAAAAGGGAGTATTGGCAAAGGGGGTTGAATAATAGGGTATGGGACTATGACCCTTCTTGCCTCTTACTGTGCATACTCATAAAATAAATTTTAAATAAGAATAAAAAATGATTCTCTCTCTTTGCTTTGACACACAATGTTATTGAACCCATAAGATTATGATTCCTGTTCTAAATTCTTCAATCGAAACAAATGCAATAGCCTTTGAACTCGGGTTAGGCTAGGGTTCTCGTGAACTTGGTTCTTTGGTTTTTCAGCATAACTCTGCACCACAAGCGATAACTGAAAGGAGATATTTTTACTTGTCCAGACAGCGATTTATTGCGCGATTTATCTATATGAGCCTTGAGCCTTGGGCTCTTGAGAGAATGGGTGAAAACCACCCAGCTCCCTTCTTGTCTAGTTTTGTAGCCCTTTAGGGTGCCTACAGAGGGGAATCTCCAAAATTGCTCTTCCGCAATCTCGTTACTGAAAAATGGCATGACAAATGGAAAGTCAAAATCTGAAAACTGCTCAGTTTTACTCTGAATTCCAAATATTTTTGTCCACAATTGTAGATGCCACCTTTTACCTCCCCTCCATAAATTGTGAACCATAATAAATATTACAAATATTACAAAAAAACACTAATCGTATTTATTTACGCTAGAGGAATAAGAGCTTAGTTATATGATCGCGGTTAGCTGGGATCAAATTTCGTCCCACCTAACCGAGACACTCGGCAAGATGCTATTTGCCACTTAAAAGTTAATTGCGATTACATGGCTCTAATTTCGTCCCGGCTTGCCGAGATCTAAAAAAGCGTTTGACATTTTTCCACAAGAGTGAAGTCAGAAAAAAACAAAGCAAAAGTTATTTTGTCAGTTATTATAACCTTTTCTCATGTATTTTTTATAAGTTTAAAAACAAACAAAAACTAATTGTCATAGTAATTATTTATTAAAAAATTAACTTTTTGAGCCGACGAAAAACTATCATATAATACGGGGATGAAAATCATCCCACTTAGCCGAGACGACATTTCACCTGGGTTAACTGGGACCATGTAATCAGCACCTAAGTTATAGTTCCCAAAGGCAATTATTCATTAATTGCCTTGAAGAGAGTATTTAGTTTCAAACTCAAGTGGTATGAGTCACAGGTCAATTAGCTTCAATACACTCAAGTTCTATCGATTTACCACCCAAAGACCTACCCACCCACCCAAACCCACCCAACCAACCAAATTTTTTAAGAGAAGAAAAAACACAGATTATGAAGATAAGTTTGTTTTTTGTTCTATAAAAAATTTTTATTTAGAATCCGCGTACAAACATTCCTCACGTCATCATCAACGATAACACAAGGAGCATGCGCATAGTTTACTAACATTCGTTTGAACTCGCATCGCATCCAGCACGCACACGACAACGAAGGGTCAATGTTTCTTGCGAGGGAAAGAAGAAGTTGACAGTACACAAATGTAATATTTAAAAGGTCGATGAAAATAGTAAAAATCTGTGTAAAGTATATATATTATGGGCATTGCATTTGTACATACGTATCACATAGATAAGATGACCCACTACTGCATATTCTGTCTCTTCCTTATGTATCTATAGTAAATAAATTAGGTTATTTACGATTGAGCGAAGCGAATAAGAAAATAATAGCTCAATCCAGTTTCTACACTTGTGTATAATTCCAATAGTGCAGTGACGATCAAACAAAGATGACATCATCAAATTTCTAGCAATATTGAAAAAAGCTACTTCTAAAAGAAAGAAATGTTTTCAGTATTTCATTTTTCTAGTGAGCCTAATGATTTGTGGCTTTTAGTTTTTGGGACTAGTGAGTGTTTTGACCAGGTTTATTGAAGTTTTGACCCACAGAACAGTGACAATGGACTAATTTCGAGTCAAAATTGCCCGAAAAATCAATTAATTAAAGGAAATATTTTTATAAAACAAGGAACTGCATGTTGGAATGTACTTCATGTGGCTAAATTCTAAGAAAGCAGCACAACACAATAGTATCTTCACCAATCTTGGAGAAAAAGGTTTCCTTAGAAGTTTAGGGCAGCTTATGTACAAAAATTACTAAAGTCACCAAAATCTTATCGTTACTTTCATGTGATGATGCCATCATCGTAGTGATGACGCCATCAAAATAATTGTGTTATAATTCTGTACATCAAGTGTTGTGGTACTAGTGGGAAAAGTTTTGTTGCATAGCCTCTACCCAATCTTCAGACATTGGGGGGAGGGGTGGGCAAAATCTAACCCCCGCCTCACTCCCATAGCTACATAAAAGCCCCCCCAAAATACTGTTTTTTTGAGGAGGGGAGCTTTTTGCGAAAAAAATGCTGGGCGCTGATTGCCCAAACTCCTTCAATTACGGTATACCAGTCCAAACCATTTATACTCTGATTTACAGGGCCATGGCAAAATATAGGCTTAAACATATTTTCATCTTACATGGAATAAAGAAATTTCAAATCCCCATCTTGCATCCGCTTGGTTTTTCTTACTGGTAGAATATTAAATCATATACAAGTATCACCCCCTTTTTAATTCTCTCTTGCTTTCTCTTAAATGACCAGACTTTTAGTAGACTTTTAGTAAACCTCCTGACACAAAGAAATGTTCCTATTAATGTTTGGGTAAGGTAATGAATATTTGTCTAGCAAGCACAATACGTTTCCTTCAGGAAATGATCGTGAGCAATTATGGGAGCATAAATACGCTGGGAACTAAGTCAGCAACAACATTTGTTACGTTTGCTTACTTAGTTACGCCGATTTGGGAATTAAACTTGGAAGCTTTACTCCAAACAAAGACGTACTCTTTGCTCCTATCCGAGCTGGTAGCAATAGTTTTAAAATTAAAATCTACGTTTTGTATTTTTCCTACATAATTAAAACCCTGTCTGTTTTTTTGTGAGCTTTGAACAGGGAATATATATTTCAACCAAAATTGTTAATCCTCCTTCTAATATCCCTTCCAATTTGTTATAAACTACACCATTGTTACTCATCATAGACCTTCTTTATATGATACTTGCTAGTCCCTTGTTGCAAGTACATATCTATGTCATCAAAAATGTTTAGAGGCAACCATCAGGGCAGATGCATGGATGGATCATAAGTCAATCTTCGAAAAAGTTTGTTTTGAATTATATAACAATCATGTTATAATCATAATAAAATTTGAATAGGTCAAATAATAATGAAATGAAATGAAGCGTTGACTTTGATCTTTGAACACACCTCCACGCCATGTTTTTTTGAATCAACAAAAAATAATTGAATGATCATTTAAATACTGTATACCATACCGCATTACCTGGATTCATTCCATGATTTTTTCGGGGGCTACGTAAGGATTAGTTTGGAGGAAAATACAAAAAATTAGAAACTTCAAAAATGATAACCAGGGGGTCAAATTCAAATTATAAAATTTTGCAGATGGTATCTGTTCCCTTAATTTTGAAAAAATCCAGATATATTTTCATGGGAACTATTTAAGTGCCATCGCCAAATGAGTTTTATATTTTGTTGCCATTATCATTCCCAATAGTATAAACAGCCTTATCTTTTGTACATATTTTACCCCCTGATTCTCAAAATCATTAAACAGTCCTATTTTTGTACATAGGATATAGATATAGGTTTTTCTATTTTTCTGCATCTATTTTTGATAAGCTATCAAATGGTATATGCATTATTAAGTTTTGAATAAATTTTTTTTTACCTTACTAAAAACCATTTTGGTCCTTAAAATACACACTTAACTCAAATTTGAGATCGTTCTGAGGCTTAAAATGATCTTTATAACATGAATAAGCATTGTACCATTTTTCATGTTGTTAGCGAAATTGGCACAAAAGTAGCGAAATTTTGTACCAATTTACCTGACTAAATGTCTATGGTTAAACCGAGAATTACATTATACTAAGCTCAAGTTTGCTTCCTTGCTTGAACAATACTTCTTTTCCCACTGCTGTAATTACTTCCTAATTTTCTATTTGTAACTTCTAAATAATAAGTCTGTTTTCTAATGTGACTCACAATCAGCATACAATTACCGTTCTATCGATTTCTCTATGGGGAAATTGAGAGAAAAAAGTTGGGGAAAGTTTGGTCTGTTACCATGGCAACCAATTTTCAAAAAAATTGTAGACATATAAAAACTTGTTTATCAAGATTTATAAAATATGAAAATCAAACAGAAATTGCTACTTACAAAGAAATCTTGGGTCATTGTGGACAGTTGTTGCCTTAACTATAATAAGATTGCATTTCATTTGAAAAGTCCTCTTCTGATTAAGTTCGCAACATATATCGGTATGAAAGTTGACATCTCAAGAGGTTAAGTTAAGAAATTGCCTGTGGGAGTTGAGCTTAGTATTCTGCCCCGTCTTCATATTATGATACCTCCCTTGATGCCTCTAGGATTTTAGAGTGAAAAAATTAATTATATAAATGGCAAAAAAAGTTAAGACAAAAATGTCAAGATGAAAAGGAACGATACTTATTTTTTGTTTCATTTACTGCAGTTATAATTATAACATGTATTATCAGATGTTTCTATTATGTGTTATTGATCCTATTTCTCCTTAAATCTCTAAAATAATAGAAAATGGCTGACCAAGATGATCGCCTTTAGCTCGAAATGATGGATCAGATAGCAACTTTGGAGAATAAATGATCTGTCACTAGCTACTACTTTAAGTACTGCTGACTATATTCTAAAAATTCCCTTCATCTAAGAAGTTCTTTTTTATAATGCAATAATTTTCTACATAAGGCAACAATATCCATTTTTAGGAGATACACTGTCTTACCCTGGTTTGACTGCATAAAAAAATAAAGAGCGATCTTACCAATAATGATGCTTTATATGCTTCTTCCAAATAATGAACAATATCAAAAAGTCTTTCGTGATCCAAATAACCACAACGTTGATACACATGACCAATATGCAAGCAAAATTTCACATACATTGGATGCTTTTTCCCGTAAGCTTTAAGGCATAAATCATATGCACAATCCAACAACTGAATGGAAACAAATTCAACGTAAAACAGATGTAAATGGAACAAGTATTTTATAAAAAAACAAATAGCCAAGATCAATTCCTCGCTAAATCAAAAACCTACAAACATTCATGTACCTAAATAATATATGCAAATATCTGAAAATCCTCACTTGCTGTAAGGCACGTCCATCTCCACTATAAATAGGGAATGTACAGGCTTTAACAAGAATCGCTTCAGACAAATGGCCAATATTATTTATCTAGAAAGAGAAAAAAGAAACTTGATAATTTTTTTCAATTGACAAAACAAGAATTATGGCAATTATATCTGAAAAACTGAATATATTATAGCTAGCTAGTTCATAAAAACCATTTGCCATGTGAAAAAAATAATAAAGATACCATTAGATATATATAAAAAAGTATAGTTACAAAAACATAGAATGTTTTCACAATTCTCGCATCATTAGTATAAAAACAGTTTCAATATTTCTACTGTTGAAAATTATTTGCAATCGGTTACTATCCAAACAGTTGAAAACGATTAAAAGAGATAAGGCCATATTAGAAACATTAAAAGTAATAAATATTTTAAAAATAACTACATCATACCATTACGGAAAAGAAATAACTTTTTAGACTCTACTTGGTCGTTTAGGTCCTGTTTTGCCATTGCAATGAAGAATGCTTCAAGACTTTGCAAATGTGTTTTATTGTGTATTGTGCATGTGAATGAATGGTCCTTAAAGTCATGAAGATGTTTACCTACTTCAGAAGTATTTTATTCTTCTTAAAATCCTCATGTTCATTAATCCGGATCTATAGGTTAAGTTTAGTTTCTCCAATATACTTTGAGCTACAAGTGCATAATAGTATTCTTTACAAACAATTTGATATTTCATTATTAGTCTAATTTTAAGCTCGTTTACATTTATGTCTTCATAATTTTGAAATTTATGGGTTTTAGCTGGTTGGTTAGCATATAAGCGTGCCATGTTTTTATAACTATACTTGTTTTTATTTACTATTTAATATTATAGCTAGTTCCTTGCTCATCTTACATTTTAATTAAAACAAAGACATGCATCATTTTAATCTAATTTTTTTCTGGTAAAGTAAATTAACTATTATTTTAAGAAAAAAAATATTGGAATCTTGTAAAAATTCAAGGTTGCAAATAAAGTTTTGGGAACTGAGGGAGAGGAGAGACTAAGGTTTTTTCATTACATGCAAAAATGATCAGCATCTTTTTTAACAAGATAATAAATAACAAATAATAATTAATCTCTGTATTATGGACAAATTTATGCAGTGCATAAGTCTAGTTATTTCTAATGTATCATCATCATCATCATCATCATCATCATCATCATCATCATCATCATCATCATCATCATCATCACTGATAAAAGCTTCATATTCCCTTTTTACAGTTTTTTAATCACATGAAAAATATGGATGTGGTTATCCTCCTTAAAACAAAGAAAAACAGCAAAGAGAAAAAAATCTAGAGCTGCTTTGCAGAACAACTCTCGCAAAAATTTTCTGAAAGCTTTCAAATCTAAAGAAAAACTCTTCATGCCATATTGAGCTTAATTGAAAATATAGTAAGACTGGTAAACTACTTCTTTTTATTAAGCTTACGAGTCCAAATAAATTGCTATTTTCAAATTATAAACTGTATAATGAAAGAGACGAATATTTGGTTGCATCATCAGAGCTTATTGATGTTAAACCTTCAACAAAAGTAACATCATTTGAAGCCTGAATGAAATTATGACTCATGTTGACATATTTTTTGGGCGCAAGCATCATTTATTTAGTCCTAGCCAACCAAAATTATGTTATTTAGATTAATCAGATGAGAAGCATGAAGAGAACCATATAAAACTAAGCATTTGATGCCAAATCTTATCAATCAATTAAATTTTTTGCAGCAATATTAAGATTAAAAAATCTGAGCTGTTTCTACGCTTCAACAGGCAACAATTCAACACTTTCTCCAAAATCTAAAAAACGTACCACTTTTCAGGGCTGCATAACATTAAAACTTGCTTCTTTTCGGTTAATAGTTTTGCTGCTAGCGCCAAAGATCTTAAAATACAGAAATTAATCTCAAAAATTTTAGGAAATTATCAAATGAAATTTTGGCAGAAAGTATGTGCGACAGGTAAGATAATTACCAAATTAATTAGCCAAGCATTACTTATCTATAAACATTTAATGAATTGAATATTATTGCGTTCAATTTTAAACCAAATACTTTTTTCTTTCAAATATCAACAAAGATATAATATTTTAGGGCTACTTTGCATTTAGACCGCTTTCTTTCTGCTCAAAAACTTCGTTGTTACAAAATTTGAGCTTTATATAGAACTTAATAAACTTATAAACATTAGATTCTCAAATGTAACTAGTTTATTGAATGAAATATTGCCAAAAAGTATGTGCGATAGATGAAATAATTACCAAATTAAGTTGCAACACAATATTTATACTTTAAAGGTTAACAAATAATGAAAATATACCATTTTTGAGCGCTACATTATAAAAACTAGGTAAACTAGTTACAGCTTCTTTGATCATTTTTACAAATCTCTGCTGCACAACCTAGCTATTTTACCTGATAAAATAGATAAATAAATTTAAAAAACCTAAAAATCTATAGTTCATTTATTTAAAAATCTTTCCTAGCTAATAGGTCAAAGTGAAGAAATAATTTAAATCTCCTTAATTCATCTCAGAATGTCCTCTGAAATTTTGTTCCACTTCAACACTTCCACCACAAGAAAATGGCTGATGCAATCTCACACTGGCGAGAAAAATTCAAAATTTGGCTTTTCCAAACTTGGGGCATATGGGTGTTCACATTAGAGGTGGGAGTCGAATAGCCGAAGGCCAAATTTTTGTCACATATTCAGCGAATTTCACGTAGCTGAACCGAAGCCGAATTTAATATAAACATGAGAAAATTCGGCCTTCAACGAGATACTTTTCAATTATTAATAATTTTTGAATTGATTGGAAATATGAACAAAATTGTGTTATTGGATATAAAACTATCTAACTTCTTTCTATTTATATCAAATAAAAAGCCTTCACTTACAATAAGATGCAATGTCTATTGGCACTGGGGGACGTATTATGTTGTAAACCCCAAACATGAAACCCAAGCTTCATACGCAAAGGTGAATCTCAAAGACTTAAACTTTTGTGCCGAAAACTCTCTTGATGTCAACATTCATACCAATGGGCGTTGTGAACTCATCAAGAGAGGCCTTATAATTTAAATAAGGTAAAATTGAATGTATACTAACCTTGAAACACTCCATCTACAGTCTTGTCAGTCTGCAAACATGAGTCATTTCCCATCTCCCAAATCATGAAAAAGGTTCTGATACTAAACTGTATAAAAGTAAACTAATAAAACAGGTGAGTAATTTCTTTTAATCTTTTTCTTTACTTTTTTTTATTCAGATCTTATTATTCGATCTTTTAAATCATGTCTAGACATAGGATTAAATATAGAAAATCATCTCCTTGTGTATAAATAATAACACATAAAAAATTGTTGCACATAAAAATGTATTCCTGTTTAATAAACAAAAATGCTTTTTTTAAATAACTTACGAAGCGAAACAGAAAAAACTGTTCTTTAACTTTATTAATTATTTTTCTTTGTGAATAATTTGATTCATTTATAAATATCAAGTCGAACTCTAAAACACTTTTTTTTCATAATTTTAAGTTGATTATTGATTAATATTTGCTTCGTTCATCAATTAAAAAGAACGACTATGTTACAAGGTTTTTTTCTTGGGAAATTAGTCTTGCGGAATTACAGTACTTTGTTGATAGGTTTTCAAAATAAACACTCTTGACATCATACATTAAGGATAGTAGAAGGGAAAAACTGGATAAATATGTAAACTAAAATAAATTCAGCGAAAATAATTATTAATTTCCATTAA
>JANSTP010034902.1:0-14831 GCA_025330745.1 Cladonema radiatum
TCTATAACTTCACCTATACTTTCCCTTTAAGGACCAAACTTGGTACACATATACCCCAAATGATTCTGAAGATTTTAACACCAATTTTAATGGTTCATTGTTATGACACCGGCCTGTGACGTCATTAAAAGCTCAACTTTCGAAAATTTTTATGACTTTAACTGTACTTTACCTTTAGTAACCAAACTTGGTACACATATACGCGCTAGCAGCACGCGCTGCGCCAGCAGTCCCATGCCACGCTTCAGCATCGTGTGATACCTTATTTAGAAGAGGGATCTATTATGTAATCCTTTTGTAACAATCAATGATTTTATAAATGCAGTAACTTATATCAAAAGAACACTTAAGAACAAGACCAATACGTAATACAAAATATGTCTTAGAGATTTTAGAACATTTATATTGGCCTAGGATCTGGGCCATCTAGGACTGCGTTAGCAGGCCAATACGACGCTTCGGCGCCGTGCGACGCTGCGTGCAGCTAGTGTATATAAAAGTTATTTGTAGACTAAGAATCGCTAAAAACGTTTTGACTGACACATGATGAGCCAAACCATATTCATAGAAATTCAAGTTTGTTCGCAGGGATTACTTTTAATCACTCACATTAAAAGATTTTTTACCGTCTGGCCACTTACCCTGTGTCGATTCGTGAATCTCCAATTCCCTTACTGTGACTTAAACTGTTTATATTACCATCATCGACAGCGTTTTGAATAGCAAAGGTTGGTGATACGTGTGAAATAGCCCTCCTAAAGACACAAAAATTGACCAGTTTTGAACAAACAAGACTAATACAACAGTTTTTGATGGTACATAGTCTTCGACGAATTTAACTTATATCTTAAATTAATTTCTAAGAACCTAAATGCTAATTTTATCTTATCCCAGTCTTGTGTGAATCACTGTCAGTAACTGTCAGGCCGGCATTTAAACAAGGAAGCTTTATGTCTCAAGGTATAAAACTTTCAATTGTAAAGGGACTATTAAAAAAGGGTTATCCCAAAACTTCGTTTAGACAAAAGAATATAGATGAGGTTAACGTTTCTTGGGTGGTGCCCTTACTCTAACCCATTTTAAATAATCTCTTGATAATTGAGATTCGCTCTAACCACAAATACGATACATGACCAAAAGGTCCCATATACTTCTAACGTGATAATAAATGAAATGAAATATAAACTATGAAGATAAAACATGATGAATTTTCTGTGGTAAACTGTAAGTCCTTTCTTCTGCTTTTTTTTTTTTTTTCTGCGAAGTGACAAATGGTTACTTAGTTCAGTTAGTTAGTTCCATTTTATTTCACGTTGATAAGTTACAAATAGCTGTCTGTATTTACAATAGTCCTGGAATTACCACGACAATTACCCCCTGGAAAAAGACCTTGTTGGGGAGGACAAAAAATTTTGCTTTAAAATGGGGGTTGGGTGTTGACGCTTTTGCTAAAATAAGTCAATATAAATAACTAATCACTACTTTCAGATGGTGACAATTATTTCATCAATTTCAGTCAAAAAGCACTTTCTAAAGGAGTAAGTTTTTCTCAAATTAGTTTTTCCTTTTTAATCAAAATCCCGGGTAACCGCGCATTAAGAAAAATGGAGGGCTTTAAATTATTGGGGGGGAGGAGTGCTAGAAAAATGGGGGGGGATGAATACCCTCTGCAAACAAACTATGGCTTAATGAAAAGCTCAGAGAAAGTAACTTGTGTAAGTACCATGCTTACCCCGTCTCTATTTGTATATCTGTGTCTGCTATTGAATGATAGGAATTGTCTTGCTGATGAAAGCTTTCAACAGTACTAAAAAACAAAAAAAATACGTAATAGTTTTCCATTTATGAATTTCCATTCATTTTGACTGACTCTCTATTAAAGGTTAAATTCCATAATACTTTGGCTGGACACTACATTTTTCAACTTCTCTTCACAACAACTGTATTTGATTGTGTTAATATTTTCAGACATGACAGATTTTAATTGAATTGAGCACCAAAGAACTGCAGTATAACCGATAAAACAAATAATCAAAACAAAGTATGTTATAATATTCAAACAGCAATGACATGCTCAAAAAACATGTCTACACCCTACAGCCATACGCTATATGCTATGCTATACATGAAGTGTTACGCGTGATGTCACTTACGCAAATCAACAAAAGGAATTGACTTTCCCAAAATCATCAAAATGAACTGAAATTAGTGAGCACTTCAAATGAAAATTGTATATTTGCTCTTCAGATACAATATATCTGTTTTCAGAAACTAACATCTGAACTTCCCAATTCATATACCGTGAAACCTCCATATTAAAACCACCTACGGGTCTCAAGAAAAATGTCCGCTATTTGTAGGTGTCCGCTATATAGAGGTATTTCAAAAAATTGAAAGTTTGTCCACTTTTAGTAATCATAAGGAAGAAACAAAAATGTCATGGACTGACTACAGTGAGCGATAAAATAGGGAGGAAAAAGTATTAAAATGCTTGAAATAAAACTATTAGACTTTTCAGCAAAAGAAATGTTTTCTCAAAATTTGTGGTGATTTCTTGACATTTTGAGATTTTCGCTTGTCCGCTATTGAGAGGTAATTTTCTCTCGGAAAGTTCAAATGGGACTTGGTTTTTCCATCCGCTAATGAGGAATGTCCGCCATTACTGTCCGCTATTTAGAAGTTTTTTTATAAGGGTTTTACAGTAAAAAATTCTGGTCTTTGTCATTCTGTCCATCATTTGGAGGTGTCTGCAATATAAGATGTCCGCTATTCAGAGGTTTCACTGTACAATTTGCTTTCTCTGAAACACTCTAGTTAACACTCTGAAGAGCTGAGTCTAGAATCTTTATAGCAATTCTTCTACTTACAAGTAAAATAAGCTAGAAAAAGTATAGCAAAAGTAAAAATATATAACAAAAAATGCGAAAAAAAGAAAAAAGAAAAAGCTGTTCAACCCAGTATTACGTACTTTGCTTTATCTTGATTACTAGACCTATATGTTTCATTGGCACTAGTTTCATTTGAAGTTGATGCATGCTGATGTAGTTGATTTGAAGTTGACGCATGCTGATGTAGTTGATTTGAAATAGACGTATGCTGTAGTTGATTTGAAGTTGACGTATTTGATGCTAAGTTAAAAAAATTTTCGTGCTGTTCATGCCCATCAAACTCACTACATGAAGAAATGAAAATCTATGAATCTGAGCATAACAAACATTAAAGTATCCAAGTTGACAGTGAAAATATCGATCTTTGAAATATAGGAAATGATATGACGATCTTGAAGACTCTTCTCTGTGGCCATAACCAAATATCTTATTTTTATAAGAATAATTAGAAAAACATTTTATACCTTCCTGGGGAAAATTTACTAAAATAGCTTGCTAAGGCTTCATTGCTTCTAAAATGAGAAAAAACCATTATGAAATAATTAATACAAATGAACAACTAATCTAAACATAAAGCTATATGCAAAAAATGATTGACAATAAAAGGTAATATAGAAAAAGTTATTACCCTCTTTTTTGTTACTTTCCTAATTTTTAAATACCAAAACATATCTCCCCTTTATTTTGAACTATCCATACCTATCAAAAATATTTTTAGATACCCCTCTCAATGGGCATGAAAAATGGAAACTCCAGAACCCCTGCTTTAAGAATGGAGGGGTCTGTCTAAACTATGACTATCGCCAATGATGTTCAAAAACTAGCATTATGCACCTTACACCCTAATAGTAACTTATTACTAGATATTCCTAAAAAGAATAAGAATCATCCTTGGGCATATCTGCATAAGTGGTTCATCAATCAATTTATATTTCATCATTTGTGATTTCAGACAGGGATACAGTATGTTGATTCCAGAATTATTTTGATAGCAAAGATTTTATTCTGGAGCTAAAGTCATGGTTGAATCATGTAAAATTACTGTGTAAAATTATCAATGATTTTTCATTTTCTCTTTTTTTGACTTTCCTGCTTTCAGAATGAGATTTTTAAAAGAATTCAGGCGACTGTATTTTTTGGTATGTCTGACAAAAAAAAGCTTTTGTTGAATCTAATTTCAAAAAAAAGAAAAGACAAAAAAGTTGACAGAACTTTTAGATTTGGTGTATGTGTGATTTGTAGCCAATCTGGTTTGCAATTTCATTGGATAAATTTTGTCAGATTTAATTTGCTTACACCATGTAATTTATGCCTTGATTTATAAAGCTAAATTAACCCTTTTCACCTCACAATTTTTGATGTCGTAAAAGACCAGTTTTCTATGATTTTTAGACAAAATTAGGCCCAACACCAAAATTAGTTTAATTTTTATTAAAAAGATTGCTTAATGATGAACAAAATTGAACATGAATGAACAAAATTTGAGTTACCAAGTCTGAAAAACACGGTTGCTATGACAAACAGTAGATATACTTGGGTGTGATTTTTTTTTTTTCAAAATGAGTTTTATTAAATTTGATGAAAAGTCACTAAGTAATAGGCAAAAAGTCATTATAGTTCAAAAGTTACAAAACAAAAATTACAAGAGGGGGGCACCACCACAACCCCTAGAGAGTACAGTTCTTGTTGAATGAATGCGAAAAATTGGTCAAAGTTGGGCCTTACAAAGTAGCTCTAAATCTCGATGAACATCATGACATCGTGAATCAACCCACAATTTTGTCTCACTATCAGAGCTGAGTAGTGCAGCACTGTTATGTAAAATGACTTCAACGGAAAAAATAGTGGAATAGCTTAACTTTTTGAGAACTTGCCCAGTGGGGCTAGTAAAATAGGGTTTTCAATTATTTTGGTTCCCCCACCTATATTTACTTGCCAGGCAAATTTTCTAGAAAAAACAAACTAAACTCTTCAAGCTAATAATGTTAGTAGTAGCAGACTTCATCATTGATGCAGTATTAAAATAAAGGGCTGCTATCAAAACAGAATAATTTGCATTACAAATTTAATAGAATAATGGGCATTTCTTTTTCTTCTAATAAGTTTTGGTTGTTGCCCTCTCAGGTAAGCAGATTTTGGTTGCCCAAAAGTGTCGGGCGAGTGTTAAGGTAAACCACTGGGGAAAGATATGCAAAGTTTAGACAGTTCCGTACAATTGGAAACTCCATTATTTCCCAAATCAAGTTTTGGCCAATCAATAAAAATGGTTTCCTGAAGACAAGGTTTCAGTGATTTTTGATCTTTTATGTTGTGTTAGAAACTACAAATCTGACTCAATGCGGTGATTAAGCTCTTGATGGGTTTGGGGTTTGTTCAATCTTTCGAGTACCGATTCAGGACTGACTCAAAACAAAATATGCATATCTGGTATTTTTATTACAACATGTACTATACACAAACAGTTCACCTTGATGGCTCTGCATGATCATTCATATTTATTTCTTCAAGCTCCTTCTCTCCAAGATCCTATAATGATATTGAAATCACTGGAAGCATAATAAATAAATGAATGAATGAATAAATAAATAAATAAATAAATAAATAAAATAAATAAATAAATTGCTAAATTTCATTTAAATTTCTAAACATCAAATCTAGAAAACTATTGAGTTACCACAGACAAGACATATTATTAAGGATTAATCTTCCCCTATATGCCACTTGAAGTACAAAAAAATATTTCATAATTTTGTTTCTTTTTTCCCTGTGTTTGTCCTTTTACATAAAAACGTATGCTGCTGTGAAATATTTCTAGACTTTTAGCCTTGAAGCACTTGAAGCATATGTATCTATACAACAAAAATTAAGCAACAAGGGTTAATTCAGAAAAATATAATTACTGTAGTTGAAAGCGTTTTTGATTTGCACGCCCAAACAGGGATTTTTCCAGAGGTTTTTAGCAATGGCCGTTTTTTAAGAAAAGATTCAGTTTTTACCAAAAACAAAAGTGAAAATATTCAGCTTTAAGGTTAAACGCATTTTTTTCCATCATGATTTCAACATAAAGACTTTGGATCATATTTTATTTTCAAAATAACAGAAAATACAAATATTTCTTTGCAAATACTTAATAAAAATGCTGGAATTTGTGTAAAAACTCAGAATTTCTTCATTTTTCAGGATTCAGTTTTAAAAACTCAGTTATGATAGGCCTGATACCCCGTTTACCAGCCTCAAGAAGTCTCTGGAAAAATCTCTGCCAAATAGCTTTTCTAAGATTAAATTTTGATTTTTGACTGCTTTTGACCTCTGACATTGGGAAAAATCAATTTTTAAAATTCTTTATGAGATTTACATTAACCAATGAGTTAAGAATATCTACAAAAAATCCTTTTTTTTTAGTTTTATGTAATTACAAATTACCAGGAAACTGTGTCTTAGCAATTAACAACAACAAATACACTTCCTATATGCTGTTATCACAATCATTTCTATAAAAATTGAAAAATTATATATCCACATTAGTTGTGGGAAATCATAGTGGGCAGAGGGGTAGTATTCCCCACTAATCTTCTCCTGTTATCAAATTGCTAATCTTCCCTCCCCCGAAAAAAAGGGTACTCAAAAGTTGAAGGAATAAATCTTTACTACTACTTAAAATTGAGCTATTTTATTAAGTGTTTTAAAGAACCTACTGTGTATGGTTTATACGATTTACTTGATTATTAATAAAGCTGTTACTTAAGACCATTGGTGTTACTTCAACCTTAAAAAATCATGATTCAGTTTGAATCCCTTTTGATAAAACATTATGCTGGCTCACTCCTCACTCCTGTATCTGCAAAGAACAGTTGAAACTGGGACAAGAAGCAAAACCAAGTTTCAAATTTCCATATCCTGATTTTCTAGTATAGATTAATAATTGGAGATGGTATTCCACTGAAAAAATTTTGTTGTCCAAAATTTGCAATTACAATTTGTAAAAAAAACATTTAACGGATGTGCAGACATTTTGAAAAGGAAAAATTCATTTCTGAAAGACTCTTTAATCATGACTGATTGACTTAATTACTGATTTTTCTTTACCATTAAGTTGAGTTTACAGTCAGTCATTTTATTCAAATATGGTTTTAAATTTAATTTTAAAAAAGCCACTATTCATCACAACATTACATGATGATGCATAAACTACAACAAAAGGGAATGAGGTGAATTGAAGAAAAACTTACATCAAAGCGTTCTGGATCGTCTAAGCACTCAAGAATTTGGTTTGTCACAACTGCAGGGGGCATTCTCACAGATGGTTGGTGCAATAGTTTGACATAAAGGTTATTTTTCCTGTTGAAACTTTGAAACAAAGCAGACTGGCATTTTCACATTTAATGCTTTAGCATTCTCTTTCAATATGTTGTAGTCTGAAAAACTGTTGACGCAGAAGGCATCAGAATATTTGCCCAAATCTTGATGGTTGCATTCCAGATAATGGTGTAGCGGCCCAATTGGAGATGCCTCAAGCTATGAAATTTGAAAGTATATATGTCATTTAATGAATAGTAAAAAACACAACAAGAATGTTTATTAAATAATATCTGCAAATGTTAAACACAGCCTCTTTGGAAAAAAATTAAAGCTCACAAAAAGTTTCTAAAAGCATCAAATGTTTGAATTTCTTTTTTCTTCACAGATCATTGGAGCCAAAGAATTTTTATAAATTATTCATTACTATTTTTAATTTATAATGATCCATAATTTAATTATTATTACCACATTACAGCTTCAATTATACTCCTTCTTTCAGTGCTGTGAGAAATGGTTTTCTCAAATAGTCAACAGGTAAAGAGCAAGATTTCATTTCTATCATGGAGAAGAAATAATGTTTGAAAAAAAAGTTTCCTGAACTTTAAATTGACTTAGCAAATTTATATAAATTTAAAAACCTATTTAAAAAAAATCTTTCTGGATTTTTTATAAAATTAAGCTTAAAAAACATGAAAAATTGTTCACCATTCACTAGATGAATGATAATACCAACAATCATAAAAAATTACACTTCTATCAAATTTGTACTCCAAGAAAACATATCCGAAAGATTGACAATTATTGATTGATTTTTAGCAGGGCCTTTCCTTATTAAATATATTTCATAACTCAGTATAGAAGAACAACAAACAGAAACCATTTTTCCCTAGAGATGTGGTGGGATTGCTAGGACTCCAATTTTGTATATAAGCTTTAAAAAATAAATTTTTGAAGAGGATTGATCTAAGAGTTAGAATAAGGGAGTATTACTATATTTTACCAAAAAAATTGCATTTTGTATAAAAATTGATCTTCTCTTCATTGCCCTTTAAAGTAATAAGAACATAAGGTTTCCTAATATGATCACGTGTATCAAAGAAATTAAAGGTATGATCTGCAAAATTTATGCTCCACATCAACAAAAAATAAGTATGATTAGTATCCAAAGTCAAAAGCACCAAACAAAAAACTTTGTACTGAAAGTGACTGTAGCTGGCCTGATACATTCTACAAAGCAATATTATGATAAATTTAATCCTAAAAAGTCTATATGATTTTTTTATGAAGTGCTCCAATGGCAATGAAAATTTAATTTATTAGTTAGAATGAATTGAACTTATACTAAACTTACTTGAACTAGCTAATTTGTGTCATGTGAAATGCTTATAATTTTTTGTGATTTAAACAATTGTGACAGCCTAATTTCCACCACGTCAGCACTGCAAATAATTTTTACCAGGGGCCATGCTGATCAACAAGAATTGAAATCAACAAATAGTGATGATGAACTTATTCTGGTTGTTAACTAAGTATACAAAGCAAATATCCAAAAACAAATAATATAAAAGTCCAGTTTGGAAAGTATGTCCAGAGTGCTCCTAAGGGCTCTCCAATTTTTCTTGAAACTGCTCCTAGAAGAGGATATTTACTAAGTTTTCTGATATTACTTTTCATCGATTCTGCTAATACTCCTCTTTAGTTTGTAATTTGGCTCCTGTGATCTCATCAAAAATGGACTCTTTTTCCAGACTGGATAAAAGTGATAATCTAGCTGTCTTGGTTCTTATTAATGTCACATATTGAAAATTTTGTACATATTGAAAAAAAAAAAATAATAATAATAATAACATATGCGGCACATTAAAGGGATTCCGAGGCGAAAATATAAGCTAGATTCATATGAAAGAGGAGAAAAAATGATGAACACCAGTTTTTATTTCGTCACAATCTGACTTTTCGTTCTCGAGATATTTGAGTTTAAAGATTTTTCACTTAGGGAATTTCCTTAAATAGTTGAAGAATTTGTGATGTCATCTAGTGTATAGAAAAATTGCCCCGATCTTGAATGTTGAATATGTCACCTTATAATAATGCTATAAAATTAAAATCTTTTATATAGATAGTAAATGACTGTGTACTACACATCTTCTGCAATAATTTTTTTGATAAATAAGCTTTGTCACTAGTTCCAGGCCCCTTTTGAAAATTATGCTGTCCTCGATTTAGAGCTTTTGAAAATACCTTAAAATTGTTTTATTTTTAAAGTTCTTTGAAAGATTCCAAACTCAAAAAAAGAATTCATTTGTTGAAAAAAAGCTTTGTTAGCAAGAACCATAAGTTGGATTGAGATGAAATAAAAGAAATAATCATCATTGTTTCTCCTCTTTCATTTGAACTCAACTTATATTTTCACCTCGGAATCCCTTTAAGTTAATTCATATTTGTTTTCCACTTAAACAAAAAATTATGAAGAAAAAGAGTGGCAGTCAGATTGATCAAAATTGAAAAAGTGGCAGTAAATGACTGCTGACTGGCTGCTATTTGCAGTGCTGGGAGTTAGAAAGAATTATGCCCCGCACATAAAATTATTTTGTTTTTACAAAAAGGATGGATGCTACATATAAATCAGCAAAATACAAGATCTTTTTTTAATTAATAAATTAAGGACTAAAATTTAATTAAGTGGTTTATGTATATAGTTCAAAAATTGAAGTTATTATTTCCATCCTTTCAACTGTATTATTTGGGTGTCTGATTTTAAAAGCACAAATGAAATACATAAGTTATTATCAGGGGACGCACCATGTCTTCGGAAGTGAGTGTACTTGAGAAAAACGTATCGACAGTATAAAACACAATGCTTTTTCATTTCATTAATATAGATTAAACAATAAAACACAGATTATCAACAAAGTGGGCCACAGCCCCCTAGTTACTTTTGTGGTGCTATATCAATCAAATTATCATCATATGCATGAAGTGTGGATGAAGTTATGTCAAAAAAATTAAATACTGTTTATACTAGAGGAAAATGGTCAACGAATCGTTCTGTATGTAACAGTCTAATACAATTGGCTTATTGATCAAATCAAAAGGAAGGCATTATGTTTCTTTCATTTTGTAAAACGAGCCTCAAACTTTCAGAATATTCTGAATATTGTTTTTATCTGATAAAATAAAATGTTTTTCATCCAATTTTTGTCCAACTAGCTTTCTAAACAAACGGATAAACTGCTAGGACTTTCCAATATTACTGCTGGCAGAGCATTTTTCTTGCCACGATAATTATGTAGAGGGAAATGCTACAAAGTCCCACTAGACTGACAATCTCAATAATTAAGATGAGAAGCACATACAAGAAATGAAAAATTTGCAAAAACAATCGGTCAGATCCAGAAACTATTTCCTTATCGAGAAAACTTTTATGATTTTTTTTTCTTATTAATACAGCAGTTACCCCATTTAGGAAATCTTATTCTTACTAAATGAGAAATTTTATCTGAAAAATGGTCAAATATTGTACACCTTTTTACAATTTGAGTTGATAACAAAAAAATCAAGATGCACAATATTTGAACATGAATACTCATTTTTTTAAGAAGAAACCAGTTTACAAGAAACATATTGGCAGACATACAAATAATTCAGAAACTTTTATGGAACTAGCAAATATGAGAATTTCTGTTAAGAAACCTTTTTGCTGAGATACTTGCGGTTAAATTGCTCTGATGTTGGCTGTATAGGAAAAAAAGGCGATCTAGTTTCACCATGCCAGTAATTTTTTAATTGACATCGTATCAATCTTGTAGTAAAAAGAATCCATTGACCAACTTGTTTTATCATTCGATTAACCATCTTTTATTAATTAAAACCTAAAACCTAACCCTAACCCTAACCCTAACGTTCAGATTTTTTTTTATACTGCATCAACTCAACAACCTAGTTTTTTATTTCGGAGTGTATATTCTGCCGATACCGGCAGAATAAAGAGAGGTTTTTATTCTGCTGGTTATTGACTGCTGCTTTATTAAGATTTTTTAAACTCTTATGGATAAATAATAGATATAAATCGGTAGAATAGATTACTGTACCGAAAATTTTTTTTTGCAACCTATATCTGCCTATATTTTTCCCAATCCAATCATAATTTTTGGTTTCCAGTAATAGTTACCATAATTCTCTGGTCCGGGCTATTCCGGACACAGTACAGGTGGAAGTTGAGGTTAAATATTGATGAATTACCAGTGGTGTGAATGGGAAATGAGACAAAAAATCTTCCATAAAATTTAAATTAAACTACATGTTTCAATACACTTCTTTATGATATTGATATAATGTTTCGGATTTTATTTCTAAACATTTTTTCGCAAAATGAGTGTGCATTTTCACGAAGAATGTAATTTTTATAGCCCTAAAGGTTTGATTTCTTTTCCTCAGTAATAAAAAAAGGTTTGAGATTATATTTCTGTTGGCTATTAATATTTTTGTAAAATCTTAGTTTACGCTACGTCAATAAATCACGTCAGCAATTTAACAAAAATTGTTAGTGCTGATTAGCTGTTTTTTTACAATGACATCAGCCCGGATAGGAGAATAGAAAAACAAAAAAGTTTCCGAATTAGGCAATAGTTTCCCCATAAGGAAATAATTTCCTGCTGTAACAAATTTTGGACACAAAATAGCTATATAGACCCCTCGCATTTGTTTACATTTTTCATGATTGACAGACTCACCCCATGCCTCCAAAACTATTTGACAAGAGAAGAAGCAAGCAAGTGAATCTAATAGTTCACTTTTTTCTACTGGTTCAATATTTTGATGATATTTTGTTCAACATATATGTCAAGATGGACGGCTCTGAATCTAAAGGAGTCTTTTAGGCAGGCTGTTGCTCTACTCAACCTTAGCATCTTTTTGCCTGCTTAAATTGCCAATTTTATCATGTGACCATGATGTAATCTGCGGGAAATGTAAACAAACGCAAGGGGTGGGGGTGCTTACATATTGCATATAACATAATGTTTCAACCACTGCACTCAGGTCAAAATGGAAAAAGAAACTGCTCGGAGTTCTGCTTGATTGGAAAGATCTTTTTCTTCCTAATTCTAATTGGATAACCTTTTTCCGATATGGAAGATAAAAAGTTGACAATGTTTGTGTGTAGCAAAGAACTGAAAAGCGCAATTGGTTCAAAAATGAATTCCTTTTAAAATTTCGACCTAGGTTACCAAACTTGCGAAAATTTTTATACTCGTTTATACCAGTTTTTATGCGTTTACTATACGTTTAGGATCCGTACGATATCTTAGTTATTGGTTCAGATTTCGAAAAAAATGTATCTGAAGTGTTCAAAGATGTTATGGACAATTGCTATCATTTAACTTGTGACTTACATTTGCGTCGAAACATTTTGACAAAACTTAACAAATTAGATGTTTCAGTACCGTCAAGAAAAACTATTTTAGAGGATATATTTGGAAAAAAGGACAGCGAAGTAGCAAAAGGTGAGCTAGCAGCTTGTTTGATAAGTAAATGGCAAAGTCTTGGTACGAAAGAAAGTGCATTTGCAGATTATTTCATTACGCAAAAGCTCTCTCTTATTAAAAACTGTATGAGTGCAGAACTGCGATCGTTAATGGGCCTTGGATTCCCACCCAAACCGTATACACAAAACGGCAATGAATGTATCAATTCTGTTATAAAGCGTGGCACCGAAACAAAAATGCTGAATTTACAAGGTGTTGTCAAACTTCTTCGATCTGTTATGAAAGAACAAGAAGAACAAATGAAACTGTCGATGATAGCACAAGGAGAATGGCAGCTTCTGCTTTCAATTAAACAAAAATTTCAGAAAGACATTGACGGCTTCTATGTACTAACCGCGCCTCTAAGGCTTAAAATGTTTGAGAAAATAGGAGCAAGCTTCCAAAGCACAGCATCTATGTTTTCATCAATTGCCGTCAACCTCAGTGACCTTGGCATTGTTGATCCACCATTTGCGATTATGAACGCTATCTTTAGCGCTGCGAATCAAATTCTTGAATTAAACAGAATCGAACAGGATGGTGATGTCTACATAATAAAGAAACTATTGCAAACAATTACAGTTACAAAGGAGGGTGCAAGTAATTTCAACTGCGAAGAAACTTGCATCAACTTCGCGAAATATAGTATTTGCGAACATACCGTTGGTATTGCGCAGTATCAGAATTCCTTGATGGAATACATAAAGATTTTCAAGTTAGCGATTGCCAGCAAGTTCAAACAACCATCAACTGTTTTTAAATGTAATAATAAAAGGGTACAAAATTTACAACAAGGCGTTTTGGAAAATGCAACTCAAACCGCAAAAGTGTTTTCTGTCAACCTACAACCAGTAAGCAATATGAAGGAGCTGAAGAAGTAGTCAACGCACCAGCCTCTCAAAACACCGATATAGAAATCACCAGTAGCCGTTCTCCAACAGAAAGTATAAACGCAGTTTCATTTCAAGTTGATAGCGTGGAAACAATTGATATTATTTCCAATAAGAAAAGTGCAGGTCATGTTTCAAGCAAAAGTAAAGAAAAAGATACTTCCGATATTACTGCATGCCCAAATTTGCCTTCTAAGGTTATTGTTTTGGTTCAAGCCTCAGAAAGAGTCGAGAAAAACAATGTAGAAAATGTATCGAACATTGTTGTACCACTTGGCAGTCCACTTCCGCCAAAGCCAGATATGCCTGAACCTCAAATGAAGCCCTATTATGTCGTACAACGCAAGGGAAAAATTTCTAAATGTCACGGTTGTGAGAAGATGTTCGATAAATCAAGCAACGAGCTGTATGTCCTCAAGCGATCCGAGATAGATTGGTGGCCAAAAGTTGATCGCGGTAAACTCGTAAAGCAATGGCGTCGGAGTGAACGAACATATTATTATTGTGCCAGTATTTTATGTATAATGAATCGCTGCCCGTTAGTCTGTCCGTGCAACGTTACTGTACGAGTCTGCTAAATTGCGTGCTTTATGTGCTTTGCGTGCCTACGTGCTTACATGCTAGCGTGCTCTGCGTGCTTGCATGCCCAATAGTTCTGCGTGCTTGCGTGCTCGCGTGCTTACTTGTTTTGTTTTGCGTGCTTGCGTGCCTAAAAAATCTGCGTGCTTACGTGTTCTATAAATCTGCATGCTTACGTGCCTGCGTGCTCTTTCATAACTGCGTGCTCTTTTCATTTGCGTGCTTTATTTTTCTGCGTGCTCTGTTTATTTGCGTGCTTTCAATTTCTGCGTGCTTCATTTTTCTGCGTGCTCTATCTATGTACAAAACGTACACATAGTATGAATAAAATTATGAAATTTGCGAGTTTTGCAATGATGACGACTTTTACCCCTCATTTGCTGCTTTTTTATAATGTCAAATTTTTTCATTTATCAAAATATTTTGCTTATTCCTGGACTTTTATTTCGTACTTGACTGATATTCAGGAAGGAGACGAATTAGAAACGTTTGAACTTTAGCTTTTGTGATCGATTATTGTAACTTCACAAAACTCGTATCAAGCATCATTGTTAAAATGGAAGATATGTAAGTACTGTTTTTCTTCATTTTGTTTTAATACTTTAGCGAAAATCTGTTTGATTCAGACATAATTTGCTACTATGTCCAGA
>JANSTP010035013.1:0-14821 GCA_025330745.1 Cladonema radiatum
TCGATGTCTTTCAATACATTCAGTTTACGAAAACCAATATTATCTCTCAATCTCAAATTGAAAACAATAAGAAAAAACAAAACAAAAACCAAACAAAACAAGAAAGCACATGATTTGTGGTTCACGCAATTTTAATAAAATTGACTGAAGTGAAAATTTGGGCATGAAAATCAATAAATGAATTATTTGCTTCTTTTAACTTGTTTCATTGGTTTTTGCAAACTGCATCGAGTCATCATTTGGAGAAATTCAGTCCAATACAAAATGAGGCCAAAGCAGACTCTTTAATTGCTTTGCTTGAGTGCATGTGTGAAATTACATGAAATTTATGATAATTTATGCTAACGCATAATCAGCATATTTTATATTTCACGTGTTGTAAATAGATTTTGTTTTAGTTCGAAAAAAGATAAGCCCACGTTAAGACGTGCTCGGTTACTTTACAATTGTTTTTATATATGGTCCACCAAGATTTTTGATAGTTAATTTTATTAACGATTACATTTACATTGATTCTACGTTTTTGATTTTTATATTTTATTATTTGTTATCCGACATAGCTGAGACGATCCATGAGAAATTTAAAGCTTCCAAACGCATGGAAAATTCAATGAAACGACTTGTTGAAGAACTTGAGCCATTACTTGTTGATAATGAAGCAAGTAGAAAGAATAAAGTTTTAAGCATTCAGCAGAAATTAAAAGATAAATTATGTGCGTTTGAAAAGTTTATCAAGAAATTTTGAATTTAATCGAGACAGAAACTGAATATTCCAATTACGAAAAAAAATCATGTGATAGCGAACTTTCTATTAGAGAAAAAAAAACTTGATAGATGATTATATTATGCAACAGCCTATCAATGCGTCTTCAACTACCACGTCAACTGCCTCCGACACCCGTCATCAACAGTCTGTAAACTTGCCTAAAATGAATATCAAGAAATTTGACGGCAACATTCTTGAATGGCAAATATTTTACAACTCCTTCAATGTTGCTGTTCATGAGCATCCTACGTTAACCAATGCCGAGAAGATGAGTTACTTGACAAGCTACCTGATAGGAGAAGCATTCAAGACCATTCAAGGTCTACAATTATCCCATGACAATTACGAGACTGCTCTGAAGATGTTGAAAGACAGATTTGGTGATCAGCAAGTATTAATTTCGACCCACATAAACCACCTCTTGAACCTAAAGAACAATGATCACGCCGATGAATTGAAATATTTGCGCGAATTCCACAATAATGTCGAAACCCAGGTACGTAGTCTTGCTACGCTAGGTATGGAACCAGAAGGCTAAAGACCCATGTTGATACCCGTAGTTATGTTGAAATTGCCAGAACGCATCAAATTATTACCCGACAATTTACCCAAGAAAATTGGACAATTACGAACATTCTTGAAGTATTCAAGAAAGAACTCGCTGTTTTAGAAAAAATTGAAGCCACAAAATAGGGACAAAAAGAAAGTTATGAAGACCCCAGTTACCAAACCGGAATTAGTTTGAAAGTCACTCAACATTCATTCAATCAAGCCGATAGTAGCAGAAATCTCTGTGTTTTTTGTGCAGAGAAACACAAATCACAGTTTTGTTGCACAGTCTCGAAAGTTGAAGCTCGGAAGGACATACTACGTCAGAAAGGCAAATGCTTCTTATGTTCACGTGGTGGCCATGTTTTGAGAAACTGTCAAGAACACGTGTCAATTTGCAATCACAAAAAGTTGGACACTAAACGCACAGTCGAAACTCGAACGACACACCTGGCCTATAATCTGAGCAGCATCCTTCTTCAATCAGCGGTCGCACATGCTTATTCTCGAGAAAAAGAGGAAAAAATTCCATTTCGTATACTCTTTGATAGTGGCTCCCAATTAAGCTACGTAAGCCGTAAAGTGCAAAAGTTACTTAATTTGAATGTTAAAGCAAGGAAAGAAGTGGTGATCAAAACTTTTGGAAAAGCTTCTACTAGAAACACTTTAGATGTTGTTGAATTTGATGTAGAAAGTAAAACCGCTGACCAAGACACGAAAGTTTTTGCTCACATTTCTGATATTTGCCAACCTTTACGAAATCAAAATACAGTTTATGTCAAAGAAAATTTCTCACATCTGCATAATATAAATTTAGCTGATAACAATGAATGTAATTATTCTAAAATCGATGTTCTGATTGGCTCAAATTATTACTTGCATTTTTTTACAGATGAAATAGTTAGAGGAAATTCTGATGAACCTGCTGCTATTGCAACGAAATTAGGTTTTGTATTGAGCAGTGAATTTAATCATAATTTATGTCAAACTTTATTTACTGAGACAGCTGTAACCAATGTTTTGAAAAGCATTCTCACAAATTAGCATGAATCTAGAGCATTGCGATTATGCCCATTTTATTTGGTTTGCGGACGTTAATAATATTGATTTTGCTGATTTTGAAAGCAACAGTTTTTTAGAGTATCGCTTATGTCATGACTTATTTGGATTAACATCAAGCCCTTTTCCGCTATTCACTACATTGATTCACCACATCAATCTGTACTGTGAAAAAGATCCCAATTTTGCAAACGCGCTATTAAAATCTCTACATGTTGATGATTTGAGTTCTGGCGGCGCAACAGTTGATGACGCATTCCAGTGATTTTGCAAAAGTAAAAATTGTCTAGCTGAGGGTAATTTCAATTTACGGAGATTTAAAAGCAATAGTCCCGAGCTAGAAGAAAAAATTCAAACACATTTTGGTGTTTAAAAGTAAAGACGCAAACGCAAAGTACAGAGAAAATTCTTGGTGTTACTTGGGAGAGACGTCATGATAATCTAATTTTTGATATGTGTGAAACTAAGAATCGATTTTCAACTATACCCACGAAACGAAATTTTATTAGCGCTGTTGCTTCTATTTACGATCGGATTGGATTAATTAATCCGATAGATTTCAAATTAAAATTGTTTTTTCAAAATTTATGCATTGCTAAAACTGAATGGGATGCAAAACTATCAGATACTTTATTAGATGAATGGAATCAGCTTATTGCATCATTTGACAAAGTTGACATTATTTCAATACCACGTTTATATTCCTTTTAGAAAACTGAAGAAAACCATTTTCTCTTATAGAACTTCATGGGTTCTGCGACGCCTCCACCAAGGGTTATGGGTGTTGTATTTATTTACGTTTTTTGTATAGTTCTGGCCAAAAACGTCAGTTGTTTTAGTGACCTCAAAGTCACGTTTTGCCCCACTGAAACAACAAACTATCCCAAGGCTCAAGTTGTTAGCATGCCTTTTATTATCTCGATTGATTAATGTTGTTATGGAAGAACTCTCTTTATTTTATGATATTTCTCGCTATTTTTTATGGACAGATTCCACTGTAGCATATTCATGGATTATGAACGTTAACCATAAACTTCCTGTTTTCATGCAGAATCGAGTTACTGAAATTCGTAACATTGTTGATATTAATTGTTTTCGAGTTGTCAATACGAAAGACAACCCAGCAGATATTGTGTCAAGAGGAGCTTCTCCTGCTGAACTCCTTGATAAACAGCAAATGTGGTTTTCTGGTCCTGTTTTTTTACAACAGCCAGAAGATGATTGGCCGCATTTTGAAGTTTCAAAAAAGGTTTCTAGTAACTTCCATGATGTATGTATGTGTGACATCATGAGCAATGAGTTGAGAGGTAATGGCGTATTTATGTGTGACTTCATTACAAATTTACAGAATGGCAATGAATATCTGAGTGCGATTGCCATGAAAGATGAAATTAGTATAGATGTTATTATTGATTTTAATTCATTCAGCAAGTATAACACATTGCTGAAAGTAACTGCATATGTTTTGAAGTTTATTAGTATTCTTAAACATAAAATTAATAAAAAAAGTTTATTACTAAACAATTCTGATAAAAAATTTAAAAGAAATAATGGTTTGATAGCCGATAATTTTGAAGAAGCAAAACGTTATTGTTTGCGATACGATCAATCAAGAGTCGAATCGAAAGATCTTGCACAGCTCAAGAAATGTTTGAACATGTTCACAGTTAACTTTGACATCTTACGTTGCCGCAAGAGAATGGATAATTCAAATCTGAATTATGAGCGAAAATATCCGATTTTTGTACCATTGGATTCCCGTCTTGTGCAGTTAATTATTGATAACTGCCATCAGCAAGTGTTACAAAACAGTGTCCAAGAAACTGTTAATCAAATCCGTCAACAATATTGGATGCCGAAGCTAAAAGAATAAGTAAAGAGCTTTATTCACTCAAGCGTTTTATGCAAAAAGTTTGATGGACAATCCTATGAATATTCCAATCCAGCACCACTGCCAACATGTGGCATAATTCCGAGTCAAGACTTTTCAAACATAGGTATTGATTATTTTGGCCCAATTTACTTGCTCCAGACCGGAAAAAAGAGTTCGAGCTATAAAGCATGGGTTGCGATCATTACATGCTGCGAATCAAGTGCAATTTATTTAGATGTTGCCGCTGACCCAACAAGCAAGTCTTGTATTTTTGTTTTAAGACACTTTTTCAGTAGATTTGGGAAACCGGAGCACATGATATGCGATAACGGTTCCAATTTTATCGCGACAGATGTTCAAGTATTCACAGCAGAAAGAAACATTATTTGGGAGTTAAATTTGCAAAAGGCGCCCTGGTATGGTGAGTTTTTTGAGTGGATGATAAAATCTGTCAAACGCTGCTTATGTAAAATAGTAAATGTTTCCAGATATAATTACGAAGAAATATTAACTATTCCAGCTGAAATACAATGCGTCATAAATAATCGACCTCTCATAACAACTGGTGAAAATATTGGTGAAGATATATTAACTCCAAACAGTCTAATATTTGGAAACCGTATACATGAATTACTATTACGAAAATTCAACGAAATTGTCAGACTCCTTTGCCCAAATACAAAACTCCATCGCCCAATTTATAAAGATGTGGAAGACCGAATATTTCAATATTCTACATGAACGTCACAGTTATTTTAAGACAAGAAACTCGTCTAAATGTAACATTCAAGCCGGAGATGTAGTATTAATAGGAGACAAAAGAGCACGAATAAACTGGAGATACAGTCTAGTAGAAGAGTTAATCGAAAGCAAGGACAGAACAATTAGAGGTGCAAAACTGTTGACAAATGTTAAAAATGGACATGGTATGTTAAAACACCCAGTAAACAAATTATACAATTTGAGTCGCAGAAGACTAATGATACTGTGGAACCAATGTATGTCGATGAAAGAAACATACCACAAGTTGTTCAACATAAGTCACCTTCGTGGCTGAGGAATGTGTGAAATTACATGTAATTTACAATAATTTATGCCAATGCATAATCAGCATATTTTATATTTCACATGTTGTAAATAGAATTTTTGTTTTAGTTTGAAAAAAGATAAGCTCACGCTAAGACGTGCTCGCTTAATTTACACTTGCTTTTATATAGTGCAATAAGTATTGAAAACTACACAACGTTTTACAATAAAGTGTTTTTTTAGCAACAAAAAATTGGGAAAAAGGGCAAAGTTTCAGGGTACAGGACCCTTATTTGCTCTAAATTCGGGCCTGGATAATGTCATAGCAGTTGCATATTGTAGGAAATTGCATAAATAGCTTGATTCAATCACATTCACTTGTATGTAAAGTCTATTGTTGTGTACTAGCGTGTCTCAAAAGTGTTCCATTTCCCCTAGTTTTGAAATTAATCGATTTTAATGCATTTATAGCAAATTCCTGATATTTTTACTTTTTTTTGCATGTTTAGATTGGGTAAATGAAACTCTCATTTTTGTTTTTTCATTTGCCCCCTAAATTTTCAGTCTCACAATTGCATAGCCAGTTTTAATGGCAATACTGTTAAAAATCGAATTCAAACTTTTAAACATAAGAAGGAATCCATAATTGCACAATGCATCTCTCTATAAATGTTTCACACTGATTGTCAGTTTCTTATTATGGTAAAGCAGTTATTTATCCAAGCAATTTTACTGACCATCATATTTCTACAAAGGATCGAGCTTTTGATGGCTTTGATATTCACACACATTTATTGGATGGTATAGATAATTTTTTTCCTTGGATTCCTCCTACTTCATAACTTTTGGCATATTTTGTACTTTGATTACTAAATCATTTCATAATTCCAAAAGAATTTCACGAAGGGTTTGAATGTTTGAAGTACAAGGTATAAGACACATATGACAAAATGTCATATCATTTGTTGCTGAGAAATTGAGAGCATGTACATCAGTTATTTTAGCTTGTTCAAAACGTTTACTTGATAAGGATTCAGGTTTAAAATTGAATTTAGGATTGAGTTCTGACAAATGTTGAACAGAGGTCAACAAGCATCCTTGGTAGGTCTAGAAGTAAATATTCTCTTAATCATATTTTTGAAACAAGCTAGATAATTGTCTATATAAACCACTCAGGGAGTCGAAAATAATTGCCTTTGTAGCAGATAGCCCTTACAGACAGCTTTGCACCTTGAGATAACTTCAGATAAATACTATAAAGAGGTGGCCACTAAGATTTCACTGTAATCTTATCACAATATGCAATGATCAAATGCTTGATACAGTAGAACTTATCTTCCCAGCCACCTGTACAAGGCAGCCACCTATCTGAGAACGCCACTTTGAATTCCCCTCAATCACTTTTTTATGACAAATGACCCTGTACAAGGAAACCACCTGTTCAACGCAGCCAGTGGCCAGCTATTTCAAACCAAAGCAAGCCAATTTTCAAAACATTGCTTGTAATTCAATATAAAACATTGAAATCTCTATAAAAAATGAATTTGTTCAAATGAATAATTCTGATTAAAGCAAAAGTAATCATCAAAAAATTTTATAATGCTGAATATGTTTAAAGGACCATGAGCTAGTTCAAGATTGCCAATTCAATAAAATTTTTTCCATCAGTCATTTTTAACAAGATCTCTACAAGACAACCACTTGTCCAAGGCAGCCAGATTCTTTTGTTCCCTAGAGTAGCCACCTTATACAGATTTCACTGTAGATAGTAAGCTGAGGAGCTCTCATCCTATAATTTAATCTTCGAATAGGTTCATTGGACAAAAATTACGTACCTAATTGTTTCATATGTAGAAGGCTTTGTGCAACGCTTGACCATATTCTTAATCTACCAAGTGACACTGGTTTGTAATATAGCTTCAATGTAATTTCGCTTGTATTTTTTGTTACTGGCTAGAACACAAAAAAATTTTTTGAAATTGCATAACCTGCCATAATAACTCTTTTAAAAATAAGGTATACAACAATACAATTTTATTTGGTATGCAAAACATTTATAGCACACCATTTCCGAATTAAAAAAAATCCAACTCTTTAAAACAATTATTTCCAGTTCAGGTAAGTAAGTTTGTCTGTAAAGTGTATAATAAAATAGATAAGTATAAGAAATCTCAAAAAATAGTTGAGCGAGAGCTAAAAGATATTTTGCTGCCAATTTTCATGTTAATTATTAAAAAGATAAAACTTCTTTTCCCCTATGATGTCATCATATATTTTATACTTTGTAATGTATAATGTTAAAAGCAATTGAGTTATAATTCTTTTTTAAATTACTTCCGTTCTACTTTAAATTGAAGCATGATTTTGGGTGACTTTAAATAAAATTTTATGGGGAATAAAATGATGACAAAATTCTTTCAAAATTTTGGGCCATTGAACCAAAACAGGGGGTTATTTTAAGAGGGTAACATCATTTCCAAAAAATATCGCCCAAAAAAGACTCCAATTGTATTTTTTGGATTCAAGAAAATGTGGTTTTTTAAGTTTTTCTCAACAGTTTGAAAGTTTCTTTAAGGGTCTATTGGCAAAAAAGATGAAAGAAGTTTTTTTGTTGTTGTTGTTGTTTTTTTTTTGTTTTTGTTTTTTTATTGGGGGGGGGAGGGTCAAAAAACCCAATTTTTCTCGTATTTTGCCTGTTTTCAAGGTCGCAGAGCCCAGAAACAAATGAATGATGACTTCATCAAATTTGGAGTATTCTTGGGGCTAATTTTTTTATTTTTGTAATTGTTTTATATTGGTCTGCTATCATACAAAAAATTACTCCTTTTCAACTTTTACTTGTCTAGGTATGGGGCAACAAAGGTTTGCCATACTGTTACATTAGTTCCAGGCTCCATAATTTCTCGAATTATGCTGACTAGTAGCTAAATTGTTTGTTTTTAATAAATTCCAACCTATGTTGTTGTGATATGACAGAAAAAAATGTCTGTAGATGCCAGAATGTTGCCAAAGACAGCTTTTAATAAGGCATATCAAAATGTAGAAAATCGGCCATCCAGGAAAACATCAGTGATGACGTCATCAAAATGGAAACCCTCAGGTCATTTTTTTTTTTTTTAAAAAAAGTATCAGATCGTATCGTCTACTATTGTGCAAAGTTTCAAGTTCAGACAATGTTTGGTTCTTGAGAAACGCAGGGGGCAATTTTACCCCCCCCCCCCGGCCAAATGACTCCCCCCCTCAGGACCCAGGGTCAAATAGGGTTAAAGAAAGTAAGTACGTTTTACTCTCTTCCACCCTTAGGTGAAACACCTTTAGTGCCGAAGCCTGATTTCTGAGGTGGTCCCGTATAAACACTGTTACTAACTTTTGTCTTAGCATAAATATGCTCCCATACATGCTCACGATCATTTCCTAGAGGAAAGATATTGTGCTCGCTAGAGAACTGAAGCGTGGGTTTGAACTTGGAACCGATTCGTTAACCAAACCGATTAAGATTCGTTGCCTGATGCACTGCCAACTGTACTACACATCCTTATTTTGGAAATTATTTTAGGTCTTATTTTAGGTTTTATTTTAGAAATCCAAGAACAAAAGTTCACTTGATAAAAAACTGAATTATAGTTTTGAAGCCTTTTTAGGGTGAACAAAATAATGGATCTCTTGAATCATTATAATTTTGTACAAAACAGCCAGTATGAGACTGTTAATTAAGTCAAAAAAACGCTGGAACTTTGGTAATATTTAAATAATATGGGAAATTAGCAGCAAATAAAAAAAACAAAGCACCATGAAATAAAAAAAATCTACGAGAAAGACCCCTCAAAGGGAGTGCCATACTTCAAATTCATTTTTTTCTAAACTTCAGGTCAATTGGAAGAGCCCTTCTCATGTTTAAAGAATCTCTTTCCAGAATTAAAAAATATTTTTTCTTTCTTGTGATATTTAGAGCAGGGCAGAATCCAGAGCAAAAACAATAGGACTCAAACATTATGATCGCCCAAAAACATGTCCCCAAATTAACAAACACATTGCCATTTCTGAAAGTTAAATTATTTAATTCAATTTCATAAGATAAAAATTAGTTGTCATAAAATGTTTAAAAAGCCATTTGAAAATCGTCATAACATTCTTTTTAAAGAAATAATATTAGGCAAAAATATACTCTTTAATTTGAGCTTAAGTTGTTTTTAAGTATGACACTCCCTTTAAAAACCTAACTATTCAGGACAGTATTACTATCAACATAAAATGGCCCTTTATCATTTCCAAGCAATATAAACAAAAGGAAACTCACTATTAGGTGTCTGTCTAGGGTGCTCAGTGGGTCAACGTAGAGGAGAGGTAAATATTCTCCCTTTGAATTCAGTGCGACATGTGGATGAAGATCTTGTGGTATGGCAAAACGATTCAAACTAACATCTTGCACACCAAGAAATATTGAAAGCTTTTGATGAATATGTGTAATTGGTATGCCAGTGCCCTATCAAAAATAAGAATAAAATTTTAAAAACAG
The DNA here is from genome assembly GCA_025330745.1 of Cladonema radiatum. Taxonomy (NCBI): domain Eukaryota; kingdom Metazoa; phylum Cnidaria; class Hydrozoa; order Anthoathecata; family Cladonematidae; genus Cladonema; species Cladonema radiatum. The sequence goes on from JANSTP010035013.1 coordinate 9,790, forward strand.
TTTTTCATACTATCAGAGACACTAATTTAATAATGGATACAGTGAAAGCTTTAAAAGACGACCATAAAAGGTGGTGGTCTTCTTATAGAGGTTCTCATTCTAACAGGCTTCACTGCATACTTAGGTTCTCACGAAATGAATAGAAATGCTTTTTTACAAATATTGAATTAAAGCTAAAGGAGTAAAAACTTTTTAGATCTCCCAAATTTCAAAATTTTCGGGTCAAGTTTTGAACTACAAATCACATAATCTTGCCATAACACTCACTGCAGCAAATGGAAGTTACAAAGTCATCTTTACAACAATTCAAAGCGGCAATATCAGACCAGAATATGATTAGAATTTTGTGCAGCAACAAAATAAAGAGAGATAAAAGAAAAATGTAAACATGTTATGAAAAAATTGTGCTGAAAGTGGTTATCTGACATTGCCACTTTAAAACCAGTGATGGAACTTAACTTTTTTGGTACTTGTCCATTCAGACAAATAAATTAGGATAAATTTCATATTTTGGTCGTTCGTAGAAAAATTCAGTAGTCCTATAAATAAATAATAGAAAACTTCAGCCAGTCTTTCAATCTTTTATTGAAGTTCAATGAAAATGAAAATGAAAATCTATAATATTTGCAATGATGAAAGAGAGTAAGATGATTGCTCGGATTTGTTTAACTATTTTTTTCCGTTTCAAAGCATGATATTATTAATGAGTGTCATTCATCAGAATTTCTCTTACTTGGTCATTCCGACAACTATTACTGTATAAATTGAAAATATTAGTTGTCTTTCAGACATTTTACTCGGCAATTGCCATCATACAAGTGTTAAGTTCCTCTGCTGAAAGCTGTATTTCGCCCTGTCAGAGCAGCGGTGAAATTGCGTAAACTTGATATTATGAAATAATTTTTTCAGGGTTTAAATTAGCAAAATACTTTTGAATCAATATCAGAATGGTGTGCAATAGCAAATGTCATCATATGCCATTGATGTAAGAAGAATAAAAAGTATGGAAATCTGTATGAATGATTAAGCATCGAATTGTGATATACAGTACAAACAAAATGCGAAAACTTGAAATCGGCCAAACCATAAACTTGATACAGTGAAACATGTGTTAGAGGCTACCTCCCTATATTAATTAACTTTCGGATGTGGCCAGCTAATATAACTGAATCTGTTTTTCAAGACCAACTGCATATAAAGTCATATGCTTGCTATTTGCTCCTATGAAACATAACATAAGATGCTTATTTTCATTCTTTAAGAAATAAGTTTTGCTTTACATTATGGATGAAAAGACTAAAAAAAAAAATAAATAAATAAAAGAAATAAAAGAAGAATACCTTTTCTTTAGTTCCTTGTATCAGGTTGAATTCTTTATCTTTTGGTATAGCATATTTAGAAAGAACATGCTGCTGTAATGTTGATAATTCATGTAGCTTTTCATATGGTGACTTATTTGAAGGATGAACAAATACACAAGCCAACAAACTTCCGTTTCTCCGAGTTGAAAATGGTAATGTTATATTCACTTCACTAAGAAAAAATATTAAAACATGATAATTTGGTAACTTATAGAAATTACAAAAAAGTGAGGCATAGAAACTGCAGAGCTTGACTTTGAAAGTCATGGCCAATTGTTTTCCTATTATTAAAATCTGACCGTTAATCCAAACCAAGTGATCAGCATTGTACTTAGGGATACATCATTTCAGGATTCCAAAGATCAAATCTTTTTACCTACTTTCAGAGCATTAGGTACATATTGTTCTTAAAAGATTTTTGATTTTCTTTTTTCGACAATGTAACCTCTAACTCAGTTTATGATAAATGTCAAATGATAATTATTATGATAAATGTATTGTTGATAAATACTACAACTATAGTTACATTTTTGTACATTTTTGAAACAATTCATTTTGGGTAACTTGAAACATGATGGAACACTAACGGGCTGATCCTCTGAAATCAAACAAGCCTATTTCACTTAATAATTTTAAATTCAAAGGGCTTTCACACTTAGGAAGTTCAAAAAACCAATCGACAGTCGATCTTTATATGTATCTGACTGAATAAGTGCAAAACATTTTTGCTTACATGTCTTGGGAATGAAGAACAGAAGAGGTTCCAGAATCCCATACAAATACCATATCATTGATTGTACATGATTTGAGCCGCGTCACAAAAACAGAAAGCTGAAAATAAAGAAAAAAAATTGTCTTTTATTTGAAAGTTAGTGTAATTACTACCAATCATGTTTTGACATTTTGTCAACGTTATTTTTTTCTATTAAAATATTTTTCCTATTTTTCCTATTTTTAAAACAATGATCACAACTAATCAAAGGGGCAATGTCTGACAGCAATATGAGTTGAATTTCTTGCACCATAAAAATAAGTGAGATAAAAGAAAAATGTAAACATCTTATAACGAAGCTATGCCAAAAGTGGTTTTCTGTCATAGCTGCCCTGAAAAATGTTGCTTGCAACATGAACAAAGTTTTTTACATTTTTCCAGTCTATAAAAAGCTCAAGTTTTTCCATGAATTTCCCCTTTCGTGGCACAGCAATCCCTGAAAATATTTTTTCAATGAACCTCCCAACCCTAAAATTTCCATTTGTTTCCAAAAGTATACAATAACGTTTAGTAGCTTTAGAAGAATCACTTTTCAAAAAAATTAATATTTGTGAAATGGGCGCTTAGAAGCAAAAAATAATGCATTGAGACTTCCCTAAAAGCCATTTGTAGAAAAATTTTTGAAGCTTTGAAAGATAAGACTTCTCCCTTACCTATCCACCCCTATCAAACAATTTATAAAATTCTTAACCCCCCTACTAAGCCTGGGGGTGCAAACTATACTGTTTTTCATAAAAAATAAAAAGATAAGAATAGTAAGTAAACACACCTTTAAATTTGAAAATTCATCTACTTTATATGCTGCGTGAAGACATGCATTCCTATTACCTTTACATGTTTCAGGGAAAAACATGTGATAAAATAGATAAAGACTATTGCATGCGTATGCAAGAAATAAAATTAAAATTATTTTTGTAAAACTTATCATAGTTTTATCTTCATAATTCCTGCAAATAACAAAATATGTAATAAGTACAGAGTGTAAATAAAATACACACCAAAATAACAGTACATATCTAGGCATTCAGGGCAGGGTGCGTTTTTTCTATAAAAGAGTATAATTTTTGACAAAAAGGATAACGTTTTGTTCCTTTTTGTTAAGAAAGCAATTTCTAGCAATTTTTTTGTTCTACAATTAGCACCGGGTGCGATTCAAGCATCCAATTTCAGTCTAAAATGGGCTCTGAATCAATCGTGTGAATTCACTTTTTCCTAGATAAAGAAAATAAGGAAAGACTTGCACAGCAGTGGGTATTTTAATGTAGCATTGTTTGTTGACTACGAGTTAACACAGCTTCCTTTGATTTAATATTGTTAAAAATACAAATATATAAACACTGATAGCTGAATATAAAAAATTTAATAATAGTGTTACACTATTTAAAAGCACGTTAGGATTAGTTAATAATTGGTCAAAATTTGAGTTTTGTTTTCTTTCCGAATATTAAAACTTTTAATGGCCAAAAACTGATTTCATTCTCAAAAATACTTCAACAAATACAAATTTAAAGGACAACAGCAGTATTACTATAGTATATATAGTATATAACAGCAGTATATAGCTGGGGCAAAACTTTCTAAACAGAAAAATATTTCTAAATAAAATGTAAAACAAAGTGTTATTATGACAGATTAACTAGGTTTTTGTTTTTCCCTAGTTTTTTTCGTACGCTTTTTGACATAAAAATTGACGATTAAACTAAAAAAAAACAGCAAAAACACTACTAAATTTCCACATTTTATTATTTCCTTAAGTGTCGTTTTTATTTTTAGGTAAGGATTAGTTTTCTCATTAAGAGATTGACATTGGTATCACAGTGTCGTAACATGGTGGTCGCTCGATGGTTTTGGATGACCAAAACTTTCCCTGGGCTACCAAAAAAATTATGTTGGTAGCCTAAAAGCAATGACTGATAGACACCAGTTTCTCCATTCAATGAAGCTTTAGACGATTTCAAACTAATAAGAGAACCAAATATTTGCTTTTTATATTCAATACAATACCAGTATATGCATCAGCAGCATTTTTATAAGAATATTGGTTTTATATTAAAATCATGTTGCCTGGTCGGGCCAACAGAAAAAACTAGGACGTTACACCACTGGTACCAGTATAATCAACAATAAAAAAATCAGATTGATTGATCGATAATTCACAAGGTTTATTAAAATTAGTATTAACTACTTTTTTGTTCCTTGATCGAAAAAAAGCCACAATGACAAAGACCCTAGGGAATTCTATATCACTAATTTATCAATCACTTCAACATTTCTGTGATATGCTTTTTCCAAAAATATCATTCAATATTACAGAAAGTAGGTAAGAATTTGTAAATTTCTTAATTTGCGCACTGTTGCGCACAGAATATTAGGGAGTGGACTGAAACATCTCTCTTTCTCACAAACCATTTCAAATGGCATTAGCAGGAGAATCATGAAAATATGAAAACATAAAAAAATTGCTGCTAACACCTTCTTTTATTGTTGAAATTAAATTTACACTTAAATGTCTTAACACCAAGGGAAATCTACCAAGCTTTAATATCAGAAATTTTTGTGTTTTCAAACTTTCAGTTTAGAATGTTTTTGGAGTTCCATCAAATGATGCCCAATGTCCAATTGCTATTTCGACCACACAGAATGTAAATATTGCTGAAGGGTCAAAGCATAGGTTGTTGAAGAATAACTGTTGATTCATTGTATATTCTATGTTTTACCAAATGAACACTGTCATAAAGTGATAAATTAAAACACGCATAATAAGTTGTATCAATGATAATTATAGCGTTAAATATATGCCTGTACTGTAACTAGGGAAATATATGTAAGATTCCCTTAAAAATGCTCATCATGTTTAAACATTTAAAGATAACAAAACACTAAAACAACAAACAAAATG
>JANSTP010035124.1:0-14817 GCA_025330745.1 Cladonema radiatum
TTATGAACAAAGTTTTTTATCCCTTCCATCATAAACAGTCGCGTTTTCCCATTCATTTTAACGAACTTTCGGTTTGAGAAAAAATTATTTGTACCTTATGAGATTGGTAATATTGAGAGTGAACTATATAAATGATAAGCCAAGTTTGACAAATGAAAATTGAATCGAAAAATTATTATTTTGGTGGGGCAAACGTGATTTATTTCGGGCAACTGTTTTGGAGAAAATCTCGAAGGCCAATTGCCCAACCCGGACACCCATCAAAAACCCTGAAGATACACCACTGTATGTGCATCTTTTTTAAAAAGTTAGCTCCTGCCACTCCCCCTCACCACGCCCTCATTGTTGGGCATGGGTGTAAAAAGTTTATCGAATTTCAAACTATTTCTGTAGTAACTTGACTTACACGAAACCTTTTATGTTCAAACTTTGCAGGTGAGAAGACAACAACATGACGACTATATGTCAACGTCAAAAAAACGTCTTTTTTCGAAAAAAAAAAAAAGAGAGAGTTTTTGGTGTTTTTGTTGGCGCTTCACCTCGTGACGAGACTAGACTCAAAATCCAGTTCCTTTTCTAGACCTAAAATGCAATTGAGTAACGGATGCTGCCTTGCCTTATTTTCTATATATTTTTGCCTTTTTTGGCTAAAAAGTTCTCAAAAACTTGGATTTAGTTCAGTTTTCTAACCTGAATGGTGCCCTTTATGTAGACATCAGATGCTGCCCTGACTTTCTAAAAAAGGCCTTGAAAACACAAATGTTTTTGATAGATTTTGCTTGTTGCTGGCAGTATAGAAGGTTTAAAGGGATTCCAAGGTGAAAATATAAGTTGGGTTCGTATGAAAGAGGAGAAAAAATGATGAACACCAGTTTTTATTTCATCTCAATCCGACTTTTGGTTCTCAAGATATTTAAGTTTAACTATTTGTCACTTAGGGAATTTTCCTCAATAGTTGAAGAATTTGTGATGTCATCTAGTGTATAGAAAAATTGCCCCAATCTTCAATTTTAAATATCTCAGGTTATAATAGTGCTATCGAATTAAAAACTTTCATATAGATAGTAGATGTGCATTACATCTCTTCTGCAATAAATTTTTTGATAAATTAGCTCTGGATCACTAGTCCCAGGCCCCTTTTGAAAATCTTGCTGTTCTCGATTTAGAGCTTTTGAAAATATCATTTAAAATTATTTTTTATTTTTATGGTTCTGCGAAATATTTCGAACTCAAAAAATGAATTCATAAGCTGAAAAAAAGCTTTGTTGGGTAGATATTAAGCCTGACCCTTAAATGAAAAAGGGCCTGGAACTAGTGAAGAAAAAATTTTTTTTGAAAAAAATTTTTGTAATTGATTTTTTCTTAATGTGTACAAATTGTGCATAAAATTTCATGCATGAAATTATACAATAACCAGAGATATTCAACATTCAAGATTGGGGTAATTTTCCTATACACTATATGACATCACAAATTCTTCACCTATTTAGGGAAATTCCCTAAGTGACAAATCTTTAAACTCAAATATCTTGGGAACCAAAAGTCCGATTGAGATGAAATAAAAACGGGTGTTCATAATTTTTTCTCCTCTTTCATATAAACCCAACTTATATTTTCACCTCGGAATCCCTTTAATCCGAAAATACAAAGATGTTCCCAAGATACAAGCCTAAATTGGAATAACTAAATTTTTGCTCCTTTGGCACTCTTTAGAGAGCACTTTTGGCCCGAAAAACCTAAAATCCTTATATGAAATAAAATCTACTATATTTTTTGAATTGATTTCCATCATTTGTCATTTTCTGGAAAACCTTTTAAGCAAAAGGCAAAGGAAATAATCAAACCTTGAAAATGGCCTTTTTCGGCATTTTGATGACGTCATCACCTGGCCACGTGAGTTTCAGGATCAAGTTTATGGAACCATTTTTTGAAACTTTACGTGGCATTTAATATGTTTTAAAGAGCCAATATCCGATGTAATGCATTGCGAACGCCACACTTTGGCCCTAATGTTCTTAAGTTTTGTTGAGCATGGTTGAGAGTTGACATACATAAAAAGCCTATGATATAGGGTTAAAGAAGACTTGGATAATCTGAGCAATATACTTTTAAATCAAACTCTTAAAATGCTAAGTTCCTCATTTTAACATCACGCTTTGTGTTGGAAATTTCACCGATTGAACTATTATACCGTAAGAAAATTCGAAAGAGATTAGAAATGTAATTCAAAAGATTTAGCTAGTGCCAATTCTTAGTTCAGAGATTGAAGGGTTGAAGCGTGAAGCAATAATCCGAAAGCTGAACCAGAGTTCAAGATCTTTGTAAGACCCAAGAGAAAAACTTCATAAAACAACAGCCTTCACCACATTTCCAAACAAAAGTTACAAACTTATGTTGGAGCTTGCTCATACTGATTTACCCTACATTTCATAACACCAAATAGTAACTTTTTATTTTTTTTTTCCTGGCACATTCTACCCCCTCGAAATTAAAATCAAAACAACATTTTGTTGACTTTACAGTCTTATTATTACTGCCAATGCGTTGCAAAATTTTCATAGGGTTTAAGCGAGGCCATCACTATTAATCCTATTTAACATGGGCTTTTATATGGAATTTGAATCTATGAAAGTTACGCATGCTCCCAATCCTTAATTCTCAACAAAATTCAATAAACTGTTTCAGAATTATAATGTCTTGTTTGAAGATTACAAGAATAAAAATATCGACTCAAAAACATTTATTCTTTGTTTATATTTATTTTATTTATATTTATATTATATTTATTTTATTATTTTATTTGTATCTTTGAAATGCAAAATTTGTAAAATTTATACAAACAGTTTGTGTTCTCTTAATTAAATTATTTGACATTAATTAGTGAACCTATTTATTTAGGGGGCTAGCCAGCAGCTAAAACAAGTTAAATAGTTTGATACAACCTATGTATGTTCTCTGTTTTAGTTTCATAATTATAAACGAAGCCAATGTGCAAAGCATTCTTTTGTCTTGCCCATTTCTCTTGCAGTTAGGACAAAGTCCTATTAGATCTATAGGAGAGTTTGATATTTTTGTTTAATCTGGTCTCTAACACGCATCCTTTTTTCGACTGTTCATATGACTCACTCCTAAGATCTAAATTACAGTCACTCCCACTGATTATCATTTAACTTAACTATACAATGGTATGCAAAGCCGAATATAGCCAAAGATTGATTCAGGACCTGAAACTCCCCCTTGTTACATTTAGTTTTTCAAAGTCCAGTTTTCGAATTAATTAGTTTTCTGGTATTTCAATACATTACTCTTTTTTCTAATGAGGGGCTTTTTCATCTTTAATATTCCAAAAAAACATTTCAAACCTTGTCTACAGAAAAGTTCCTCTTTTTAAAATTACTTTAATACGCTTTATTGCTTCATTGCTTTGCATGCTAAAATTATCTATGAAAGACTGATCGGCTTCTGTTCTTGAAATGTTCTTGCTTATGACCCCTGGTTATGTTGGCCCAGAGGTATACCTGCCACTGATATTATGGAATAGCAAGTACTATGGTTTAGTCCATTTCTCCACACTACCAGTCATGCGTTCCTCTCAATTTAACTTCTCCCAGTCAAAATATGATTTTATTATGAAACCAACAGAACTAAGATTTGATCACTAGACATTGTAACTACAGTTAGATGATTGCTCTGGCTGTTTTACTGTATTCTTTTTTTGAAACAATCTGCATGTATAGAAAATACTTGATTTCTCCTGGTTCCGGTGAAAAGGTTTCAGGTATGCGTTTTTCCAGTTTAACTTGGCCACTGATACAGAGTGACATAAGTGATGACTGAATTACTTATTACGAGGTTGTTATTGCCCCCCTTCTGGACATGCAGATAGGTTTTTATACAAAAGAATATAATAGTATGGTTTAGTGTATTTGGTAGGTAACGATACTGCTGTCATTATGATGGCCCATCTTGAATTTGAGTGAAAAATTGCCTTGACTCTACATGATGCCACAGTGTATGGTCATGGGTCAAGAATTGGACCTAAACCCTACTTGTGATAAATATTTTGCACCAGCACCAAACAAAGAGGGCATATTTAGGGGGAGTGGAAGGAGCAATTTTTTTAAAAAAAGATGCACATAAATTCTACCTCCTCCTCCTAATGCAAAATAGGATTTAATTCAGGGAAAAGCAGTATAAAATAAAATCTTGTTTGAAAAATTCCGTCTTGGCCTACTTTTTGAAGTCCCACAATAGGGTGATTAGTTCTGGACCCCCTGAAAAATTTGCCCACTCAGTGCCGCTTGGCAACACTTGGAAATGCAATCTAGAGTGCCTTATGAACCTTTTGCAGCAAAAAACTGTCGCATATCCTCTTTGATGTGGTTACCAAAAAAATCCTTGCTTGACAACCGGACTATTTTTAAAGAAAGAAAATAACATTTTGTTTTAAAAAATCATTTTAGTGTTTATAGTTTGGATTCATGATTTTGTAAGCTAACAACAAAAGTGATTCGCGATAACTTTGAAACAAGTCGCGTTCTGTGAATCGCGAATCGCTAATTGGAACCCTGTGACACACAAGTGGCTTCATTCCAGATAAAAAAACATTTAGTTTTGTCAAATTATTCCAAGCTTCATTATTTGTGATAACTTGTTACTCGCAAATGTTTATCTCACCAATACTTTTCGATTCTATCATTCGCCAAAGTTTATCCAAAAATATCATGAATTTTTTGGGTTGCAAAAGTTTACAAAGAAATTAGTTATTTCTTGGTTGTTGGCTATTTTCCTGTTTGGACCTGGTTTTGCGGAGGTACTTACCCCTATAAAATGTTTTTTATCCGTGAAAGCAATATAGAATTTTAAGGTACTTTCCAACCACAAAAAATTTATTTTTCAAAAGGGCCACCGTTTCTAGAAACTGTGCCTCCCCCAGTAAATAACGTTGATAAACCTATTTTCTAATGTTTCTCGCCAAAATTTTTGAATTTTTCTTATATCTTGAAAAAAGAGAAAAAATTGATATTCCCTGTAAAAATTGGCAAAATTCGAGTTTTTAAGGCTGGAAAACACTGTTGCTATAGTAAACACGAGATGGTATCAGGCATGATTTAGTTTCAAAAGTTTGTAGTCATATTTTGTGAAAAGTCATGCTGGCTAGAATATTAAAGAAAAAGTTTGCCAAATATTACTGTAGGACTTTAATTGGTAACAAAATCCCTGAAAACTCGTTTTTAGCACTCTTGTTGTCCACTTGATAATGTCATCACTTTTTTGATGACATAATAAATATCAAGTTTATGCAAATGTGTGTAGAAAAGACTAAGTTATAAGTGTGCCAAGTTTAATTGCTATTGCCATCATGGTTACAGATTTGCCGAAGGTGACACAATGAAATTATAAAACAACCCTGAAAATAAATGAAACACAGGGGTCATCAAAAATTTTTAAGCACATTTCGTTGTTTCTTTTTTTGAGTAATGTCATCTTGCATGTTTTTATCACAATTCTCATCAAAAATCTTGTTTCAAGTCAAAAAAACATTTTAATGAGAATGAATGAAAATGTTAAAATAGTTAAAACTAACGTGGCCAACGATCTGTGTCGCAGAAGGTTTTTCATACCATTTGTATGAAACCAGGGGTAAAAAAATTTTAACAGCAACATCAAAAAATACAAGTTTTATGTTTTATGCTAAAAGCATATTGATAGAATAACAAAAATGAAAGCGATTAACTAACATGGTCAACAATCTACATTGGAAAAGTTTTGTCATATGCCGAAAATATGAAATCAGTTCAAGTTTTTGGAAAATTATTCTCTGATTTTTCTGATTTTTGCTTATGTTATCCCTCAACTATCTCAAGAAGGAGTGAGTTTCAATGCAGGGTTTTCTTACATTTTTTGTTTGTCTTGATTAGATCTTTCATTTGAGCCAAAAACTTTTTTGTAACAAGCACTTTTGTTTTCTATTGGCCGAAAATTTATGACTTCAACTGTGGTTACACCCACAATTGAAAAAAATTAACACCTAAGTTTTTCCTCACTAGAATGGATCCAGAAATTCGTCAAAACTAAAATATTGCTTCTAACCACGATGTGCACACGAAAAACATTATCGCCCACACTAAATATGGACCTTTTCTGGATAAAAGGGACTGTTTTTGATAAAAGAAAATTATAAAGTGGGCTGCTCTGCTCTTACTATTTCAATAAGAAGATATTTCTGACTATTTTCGGAAGAAAATATTTAATAATTTATGTCACTTAATAAAATTTTTTATTTATAGTGAACAAAGAATATTATGGAAACATCATGACAAAAGTATATACAAAGACAAGAATAAACAACTCACTTTATAATAAACTAATTGCAATTATATTTTACTCTTCACCTTAAAAGCAGCGCTCAAAATAACAGCCTATCAGTGGACAAAGAACGCCCAGAATGAGTTGCTGACCGCCACTAAATCAATATCACTGATCATCTAGACCGGGTGCAGGTTCATAAAATCATAAAAAAAGTGCTGTTCCTTCTGTTGTATGTGTTGGCTCTTGCATTTGTTTTACCAGGTCTTTCTAATGAAACGTATGTTTTTCATTTAGAAACCACATTTGATCGCATAATTCCATTAATTTCAGCTGCAGATCTCTGAAGTTAGTAAGAAGTGATTGCCGGGGATTGCTGACCTTAGACTTTTCAAGGTCTGTGCTAGCTTAGCAATATTTCAAAAATAAATATTTAGCTAAGAAACTTTGCTACTCTATTTTTGCTAAACTGCAAATGCGCTGTTTTTGAGATTTTGAGAAAGAAGGTGAGCTACCTTATACTTTCTGTTTTATCATATTCATTTTACTTGCCTAGCTTTCTATATTTTTAAATTTGGAGATGTGCTTTAAAACATTTAATTATTACAATACAAAATGGCAGTATGGGAGCACAGGGAATCAAACCCTGATCTTCTTGCATATCATGCCAGGACTCACCACTGAGCTCCACCCCTGTTTGCAAATCCTTTTCCTAGCAGCATTAGATGAGAAAAAATCATTACCGCCTAAAATTTGAAATGACCATCAGATTTTTTAATTGGTCGATCGTAAGGACCATCCACCATATTTTTGTTATTTCGAGCGCTGTAAAAGTAATTGCCTATAAAAAATGCCTCAAAAAGCATTTTATCAGAAGAGAAGAACTTCAAAGAAAAAAGCTTACATGCATAAATGAAACTGCATGCATTCTTATTTTTTTAAGAAAATCAAGAATCTAAATGAAAATACTTTAATCAGAGAAACTTTCGAAAAAGGAACTTTCAGGAATATTGCAAAAATTTTTTGCGAAAGTTAGACTCATGAACATATCCTAAAATAGAAATTTGTAAAGTTTATCTCTCGCACATTACTCATTGTTTTCCAATTTGTGAAAGTGCATCCAGTAGTTTTTGCATGTTTCCTTATTATTCTAATGTTCATCAGTTCTACTAATTTGTATCTCGCAAAAGTTTATCTCGCCGATTCTTTTGGATCCTATCATTTGGGAAAGTTTGTTGAAAAAATTTCCTGAATTTCTTAGGCTGTGAAAGTTTCTCAGGCACAAGTTTTTCTTATTAAAGTATTTTATGTACCTCGAAACCATTTCTTTTTTCCCATTAGTAAAAGTCACCAAAATCATGAATTTATCTATAATAAAAAGAAAGTTATGATTAGAAGACTGTTAGAGGGCACTAAAATGTTCAATAATAAAAACAAACTTAAGACGAAGTGCTTGGATAAGTGCAATATAAATTTTTTTTATAATTTTTTAATTATATTGTTTCATTTAGCTAATCATAAACAACTAGCTGCATGCAGCGTCGCACGACGTTGAAGCGTCGTATGAGCCTGCTGAAGCAGCCCAAGATCGCTTCACGACCCTAAATACTTATATTAATGCTCTAAAATCCCTGACACATGTTTTCAATTATTGGTATTGTTATCAACAACTTATTTAGAAAATGTGAAAAATTTACCATTTAATGACGTCATAGTGAGTCCGCTGGTATAGCAACCAACCGTCAAAATTGGTTTAGAAATTTTCAGAAGCATTTGGGTTTTAGGTGTACCAAAATTAGTTACTAAAGGCGCAGTATACGTAATTAAAGTTGTGAAAATTTTCATAAATTATTGAGCTTTTAATGCTATAGCAACCAACCGTGAAAATTGGCCTAAAATACTCAGAACTATTTGGGGCATAGATGTACCAAGTTTGGTTACTATAGGCAAAGTACATTTGAAGTTATGGAAAATTTTCCCCATTGCATTTACATGCTATTTTCTGTACGGAAAGTTTCGTAAAAATCACGCCAGGAATATTGGAGTAGTTTCTTCCGAAAATTTTTTGGCGTTTTCTTACTGGCTATTCTTTCAAAGTGTTCTAAGCCAATGAGAATATTGTATTTCGCTTTTGTTTTCCAAATATGGAAATTGTATGACCATATTTAAATCTCACACTTCGCAAATTATATATAGATTATTGAAATGTGAAAAGAACTTGCTACCGAATATGACAGAAAATCTAATAGTGAATTTAGAAGAAATTCATAAGCAGATTGGAAAAGATGGACAGACCAATCCTGAACAAGCATCTTTGATTTTAAAAGATATTGTCAATCATGTTTTGGATGTTTCACCTAATGAATCAAGTATTATATTCTTCTATTTTGTAAAAACATCACATTTTTTTATAATCAGACAGTCATTAAATTTTTGGTCGTAATGCTGGACTTAGCTTTTCTGCTTTAAGCAATTAATGATTCTAATTCATGTAGAAAGTAAATACTTAAAAATCTGGTGACATTTCTCTACGTCATTAGGTCAGGCTTTCATAATAATGACTTTTCCCTTTCATAATGAGGTAAAAATCAAAACATATCAATGATATCAATATGTTGAAATATGAAATATAAAAAAGGTGCAGATGATATTATCAAGTGAAAGATTGTAAATCTTTTGTTATAGTACATTTTTTTTTCTTTTTCAGAATATGTGGCATCACTTATTTATGGTCAAAAATCTGGAATTTTAGTTTTTTTAAAGCAAGTAGTTCCATACAAGGAGGTTTGTCCAACTTTTCATCATTAATCTTTTTTTATAAGCAAATTCTTCCTCTTGTTTTAACTGATTTTGTAGCCTAATTATGCAAAATAGTATTGGTAATTGTGGTTTTTAATGTCTTGTTCATTTAAAGCATGAGGCATGGATGTATAAAAGTTTTTCTCCCTGGTGCTATGTCCAAGGATATGCAATGCAATGTTAACAAAAAAACAAGGATCATGCTTCCTGAGATTGCCTTATTTACCTTTCTTTCCATCAGCTTTTGAATTTCAGTTAAATTTGTCTTGGCAAAATGCAAACAAAATTGCCAAGGCAGCAGAATAAAATACAGTGTTTATTGAAGTCTGCTTTGGCAATTCTGTCAACATTTGCTGAGTGCACTTTTTTTTATAAGCAACCAGTTTATAAGCAACTAGCCCTCGAGATGCTCAAAAATAAGCAACTTCAGGGCTGGACCTCTCAAAAAGAAGCACCTTTCAAAATTTTCTTTGAATAAATAAAATAAAGGCATTTTGACAAGATATCGTTGACTTGGTACTTATTCCTACTCTAAAAGGCGAGTTTTACATTTGAGACCACTTTTTCTTTTCAATTTTATGAAATATGACCAATTGAACGCAAAAGATCTATGCATTTCTTGCTTTTACTAAATATTTGTTAAGCATCTCAGAACCAACTTTGAAGTCTCAAATTCCAAAAAATTTAGGCAACTCTGAGGTCTGACCTTTGAGTCTGGTTGCTTAAATAAAAAAAAACGTGTACCGAGGTAAATTTCAAAGCCTATCCATCTTATAATTTTTTAAAAGTATTCCTACATTCATACTATTATTATAAAATAGTCTTCTTCAATAGGGAAAAATAATTATTTTGAGACTCTGTCTGTTTTTTTTTTTTTCTAAATTTTTCAGCGATGGGCACTTTTCTCAATCAAAATAAGCCTTTAAAATAAGCTGGAATACAAAACTCTTTCATTGCATTTTATGAACAGCGTAATTAAATGTGATTGATCTCTCTAGAGTTAAGTTAGCAGTTTAATTGTACTCTTCATTTGTGTTCTAGGTCAATTAGATTTAAGTAAATTTGCAATGATAGATACTTAATATTTTATATATTTGTTTTGTTGTTTAGTTTGAAGTTGTAAAAGGTGACATTTTAAGATTTATCAACGAATACATTCAGCAAGATGATATTGAAATCAACATTCAATATGCAGGTTTTATCAAAGTAATTAAACTTCATTTTTTTGAAGGTTATAAGACTGTAACTGTTTAGTATTTAATTGCAGAAATGATAATAGCCCCTATATAATGAACATTAGATTTTGCTACTGTAGTTTCAAATAAGTGCACCTGCCAATTACTGTACTGTATGAGGAGATAACCTTCCCATTTTATTCTGAAGGGGGCATTTTTTGTTCTTTTTTTTTGTTCATGCAGGAGCGAACAAAATATTGTTATACCATTTGCTTTATACATGGGCAATTATTTGGAAGGGGGCGCTTACTCTGTTATTTATGGTAAACAAGAAACACTATTTGCCACTTACTGTACCTGAAAATTATTTACGTAACATTTTATTGTTGAAGAATATTGTCTGACTTGAAATTTCTTGGAATATTAAAATTGTTGATTTGCAGGACACATGCACTTCATGCTATTTCCGTGATCAATCACTCAAAGTGAAAACAGAGTGTATACGGACACTGCAGAAGGTAATTTATTGTCTTTTTATTTTTTTCTCACTTAAAGTATATTATACTTTTTATTATTCAAAGAGGTTTTGTTTTTGAGAATTTTTTTTTTGTTTTATTTGATTTTGCTGCCAAGAGACAGAAAAATTTTCAAGTATTATTTAAGATATTTCTGATTATCATACACCTCCCATATAATTCTCTGCACTAATAATTTTAGATGTCCGACAGAAAATTATATTGCAGCTATCGAACATCTAAAATTATCCGATGGTTATATGTTTATTTGCATTTTGATTGGTTGAATATTTTCTTGCTCCCATATTACAATGCAATGAATTCGAATTTTCGAACGTCTCATCATGTAAACAAAAACTAACAAACGTTTGTAACTTTTTTAGTTTTCCAAGTTTAGATAAGGGTGAAATAAATACAAAATTCATCGAAAAGTCGTTGTGTATAAGGAAATACATTAATGATGTATGATAAAACAGATATTCAACTCGGCAAAATAGGATATCGAAATTATTCTGTCTCGCTTTGCTGATATTCGACTCCGCTGCGCGTCGTCGAATATCACAAGCTCGACTAAATAATTTCGGATATCCCATTTTACCTCGTCGAATATCTGTTTATTATTAGTCTCGTGTAAATCTATAGTAAAAACAACTACATGAATGACCATAATATAAAACAACATATTTTTTCTTCAATTTACCAACTTATTTTGCTAATAATTTTGGAACCTAATTTAGATAATAGCTAAGAAACGTTTGGAACTACGTCTGGCGCTTGGTTTCTTATATAAAAAAACGACGTGCATTAACCTTAGAATATCTCCTTAGACTATTGCCTGAGATTGTGCGAATCTTAAACGTTAAAAGTTTTTTAGTACGAAAATTAGGAAGATTTTAACCTTGTGCATCCAAGATGGGCTTCCACAAAAAAACATGCACCTGCTGATCATGCAGATGGGGCCATTCTAGAAAAAGGCTGTTCTTATTTACATTATTTCTAGCTAGCTAAAAAAATTCTTACTCATTTTTAATCATTGAAGTATACAAGAATGGCTCTATTTTTACAGCTACCATAAGAAAATACAAAACTTTTTGCTATTTAGAGCCGTTCTTATCTCTAGCTGAACATTCTCCCAAGCTTTATCCCCTGAAAGAGCTGTTCTTTTTTCTAGCTGAGTATGTTTTCGAGAATTTTCCGTCTTAAGAGCCGTTCTTAGTTCTAGCTGAAGTTAAGATTTCTTTATTTCGCTTGAATTTTCTTCCCAAGAACGGCTCTATTTCCGCAGCTAAAGATGCATTAAGAACGGCTTTTTGCAAGAACGGCTCCATTGAATGCTTTTTATCATATAATTATGTATTATCTGGGTATTAGACCAACAAACATTTACTCTTTCAACATAAAATGATCAATATTAAAGGTTTTCGGATTTCACACAGAATGTTACCCATTGGCCCACATCAATAGACATATTATAAAGAATCGTGCCAAGTTTCAAGGCGTGATTGTGCTTTTCAGCCGAGTTTCACTCGATTTTCTCGCCATTATCAAAACCTTATAGATTTTCACTATGATAATCAGAACTAAGGGTCAATAATAAAGGTTTTCGGATTTCGTGCAGAAAAGTGTCCATTGGCAAACATTAATAGACATATAATAAAGAATCGTACCAAGTTTCAAGGCGTGATTGTACTTTTCGGCCGAGTTTCACTCGATTTTCTCGCCAATATCAAAACCTTATAGATTTTCACTATTAGAATCAGAACTAAGGGTCAATTTTAAAGGTTTTCGGATTTCGTGCGGAAAGTTATCCATTGGCCCACATCAATAGACATGAAGTAATGAATCGTACCAAGTTTCAAGGCGTGATTGTGCTTTTCGGCTGAGTATCACTCGATTTTCTCGCTAATATCAAAACCTTATAGATTTTCACTATTCGAATCAGAACTAAAGGTCAATATTAAAGGTCTTCGGATTTCGTGCAGAAAGTTATCCATTGGCCCACATCAATAGATATATAATAAAGAATCGCGCTAACCCTTAGTTCTGATTCTAACATTGAAAATCTATCCTTGGAGAAAAGTGTCCATTGGCAGACATTAATAGACATATAATAAAGACTCGTGCCAAGTTTCAAAGGGGTGATTGTGCTTTTCGGCCGAGTTTCACTCGATTTTCTCGCCAACATCAAAGCCTTATAGATTTTCACTATTAGAATCAGAACTAAGGGTCAGTTTTAAAGGTTTTTGGTTTTCGTGCAGATAGTTATTCATTGGCCCACATCAATAGACATATGATAATAAAGAATCCGGCCAAGTTTCAAGGCATAATTGTGCTTTTTGAGCGAGTTTCACTCGATTTTCTTGCCAATATTGAATCCTTATAGATCTTCACTGTTCGAATCAGAACTAAGGGTCAATTATTATATAGAACATTTTATTATATCATATATGTTGAAAGAGTAAATGTGAGGCTGGCCTCCTGAGGCTAACTTTACTGAAGTTATCTTACCACACAACACATGCAAAGTTTTATTTAGTAAAACAATGCTATTGGATTTTCGGAATTTATTGGGTGGTGCATAGTTTTCGGACGCTCAAAAATTGTTGAGGTTTCTATATTTTTTGGTGTTTCAAAATTATTGATTATTTGCCTGTCAATAATAATTATATGATCGAATAATTATTGGGTCGCGCAGTTTTAAAAGGTGCTCCATAATTACTGGGTGTTCCATAGTTATTTCGTTTCCCATAGTTGGCAGCTGCACAATTACTGAGTGTTCAAAAATTATAGGGCGTTCGGTAATTACTTAGTTTTTCATTCTAGATTTGGAACTTCAAAAGTAGTAAGAAAAGATAGTTTTTTCCTGAATTGGCTTTGAATAATAATATTTAAATCGGCTACCAGCTAATTAAAAC
Source organism: Cladonema radiatum (assembly GCA_025330745.1). Lineage (NCBI taxonomy): Eukaryota > Metazoa > Cnidaria > Hydrozoa > Anthoathecata > Cladonematidae > Cladonema > Cladonema radiatum. Next base: position 13,714 of record JANSTP010035124.1, read on the forward strand.
CTGAAAGAGCTACTTTGAGCTGGGTATGGAAGAAGGGCAATTGTTTCTTGTCTAGTAAAACTAATGAGATTTTAGATGGTTTACAATAATATCCCAAAGAGAATTCTAAAAGAACCAAGATCAATTTGTTTAGTGTCAATTGGTAAAGCTGTATGTATTTTCCAAGAAATGACCATTAAAGCTATGGTTTTTGATTTTGGGCCAAATAAGAGATTGTTAAAGGAAAAACTTTACAAAAAATTTTAAATGCAAGCATGTGTATTTGTACTTGGCTTGCTCCTTATAAACTTCCGTAACATTTCGCACACATTTATATTAATATGAATTAAAAAAAAAATGGCGGTCCATTTTTACCCATAAAAGTGATAAAATGGCATCAACTAAGATTATTTAAAAATCACATCTGTTTATCAATAAACTTATTGCAGTGAGTTTAGTGAATTTAGGGTTTTGCTGGCGTTTTGACGTTACTGATCCATTCGTATAACAATTCACCAAGTTAGCTTAGCCCTCTGTTTACTGGGCTTTTTGACTGACGTTGTTTACTGGAGGGGTGGGGGAGGGTCCAATGGACCTTATGATTCTTTTGCTTCTCATTTCCTACAGAGTAGTTATTGTGCCTTCAAACTTTGCTTAACAGTAGTATATTATATTAGCTTTATAACAAAAAAAAAAAAAAAAAAAAAAAAATGCTCTGAAAATTTTAGTTGCCTTGGTTACCTGGAATTTCCGAAAAAGTCCGAAATTTTCGAAACAATTTAACGCTTTTAAACAACTGACGATTTCTGCCGACCTAGTTGCTTAAAACCACTCCAAATATAATTTTTGTATAGTCTTTACTTGTCTAAACACTACGTCTAAATATAAAAAAAAATTTTCAAAAATGTTGGTAAGAAACATTAGAAAAATATTTTATCAACCATTTTGACCCATTTTCTCGGAACGGGGGCCCTTATGAAATTTTTTTGTGTGTGTGTGGTTAGAAGCTACCCCTAAAATCCCTAAAATGAGGAATTTTACATATGGGTGTCAAGTTCCTAGGTCAATAATAATATATCAAAAAATTCAAAAAACGACGGCTGGGATCCACTGGACCCTCCCCCC
>JANSTP010035235.1:0-14816 GCA_025330745.1 Cladonema radiatum
TAACTTTTCTGTTATTTTGCTATAATTCAAATTATAGCTAAATAATAGCCGAAATAATACGCGTGTAACCAGGCCTTAATATTGATGCTTAGTTTTGTATTTACCTTATGCTTTAAGGGAATTATTATCGAAAGGTTAATGACACTTACACTTGTTAACACAGGTTAACACTTTTTCAAAAGGTTATTTGCGTTTGACGGCCCTCTTTCCCAGTAAATGTTTTTTTAAGACAACAAAAAAACATTTCTTTATTGATTAATACAAATAGAAAAGGACAATTTTTCGCATGATTTCAACATGAAGAAGTTTGTGCAATACTTGCAAATAGTGAAATTTCTAGTTTCTTTTTTTTTTTCATTCATTTCGTTTTTCAAAATATATTGTATTGGAGAAATTGCTTGGAGAAATCTCTTGCTTGGACTGCCCTAGCAGGCCTATACGTCGCTTCAGCTTCACTGTCGTGCGACGCTGCGTGCTGCTAGTTTAATTATGAAACCAGAAATAATTCTGGTGATACATAAACTGTGACAGTTGGATTGAATTTTCGGTGAGACAGATTCATAAAAATAAACATTAAATTTCACGCCTGAGACAGGGGTGGATAATCTGTAATGGCATGGTCCATTTGATGAAAAAAACAAGCCTAAAAATTTATGAATATTATTATTAGGTAGGTACATGTAATTCGGACATCAGTATAGGAAAGAAGGTTTTATTGAGCTTTAGGCTACATTAAGTCCTGGGTTAAATAGGCCTACACTTTCCCTTCACAGGCAACTAATCAATGCGGACTAGCTGACACTTTTTTTCTTTCCACCTGCTGCAACTGACTCCGTGAAGAAAAATTCGAAATAAATTTTGTCTGGCCACCAAGATTACTACTGGCACACACAATACCACTTAGCTGATCAGGGCCGTCGACACACATTTGAAAGTAGGGGGGGAGTCAGCCCGAGCGAAGCGACTGCAAAATTCAGCTGTGCGGTCTAGGGGGCGCTGTAAGCCCCCCCAGCGGGGGTCTTAGGGGGCGGTTCCCCCTACGAACATTTTTGAGCTTTTAAGGCTTCTACATTGGCTTAAAACGACTCGAAATTCTTTCATAATACACATTAATCCACACAAGTAGGGATGTCCCTTCAGTATGATATCATACAGAATGTAATGCTTATCAAGCAAAATAAAAGAAACTTAAAATATTCTTGTTTTTTCTTTACTGCAAAAAAAAAAAAAAAAAAAAAAACACTTTAGCTACTGAACAAAAAAGCGGCCCGGCCGTCCCCTGGTGTCGACGGCCCTGCTGATAATGAAATAGAATGAAATGAGGTCTACTCCCTTTTATAAAATGTAAAATGCAGAGAAAAGGTACCAAAGGAAAATCTGACCACAATACAGGCCATAAAAAACCTAATAGAAAAGGCTAAAACTTTTTATTTCAAATTCTGCGCCATGAGTTTTGTTTCAGGGATTGAAGACTATTATTTCGTTTTTTGAAGTATTCAAACTTAGTTTGTTGGCTCTAAACCAGTTACAAAGATTTCTCAAATCGAATTAAATATAGGCCGATAGTTGCTGTTAACTTTTCTTTTATTCAGATTTGTGAACTGACACAACTTTTGAAGTTTTTAATTCATCAGGAAAAGAGCCATTTATGAATGAGTAATTAATGTATTATACTTTTGGCAAGTTTCATGATGTGAGTTGCTATGCTATTTGGACCAAATGATTTATTCTTAGAGAGAGGTGATCTAGTTTTCTCTACTCCTTCTTCATTGGTTTGATAAATCGTATAGGGCTGGTTTTTGTTATTTAAATAAGATTTAAAACTCTTTGGAGTCTTACTGACCGTTTTCTAGGTGTTTGTTCTCCTACTTTGATGAAAAAGTCATTCAAGCCTGAGCTCTTTCTTGTCGTTGTAAATGTTCCTAACTGTCTTAAATTAAGCTAGGTGATTTGTGGGCCTTTATGTCTCCTTGGATTCATTGTGAACCTTTTTTAAAGTTTCTCTTGTTTATTTCAAAAAAAGTCATGAAAATATGACTTTTTGCTAACATCCGTCAATCTGTTTCTTTGCGTACTTTTTAAAGTTTTTCTAAGTTTTTTTTCTTAATGTCTGCGAAGAATTTTCTTAATAAGAAATTTTCTGAGAGCTTTACTTCTTTCTTTGATTCTTAGCAAGATAAGTCATGGGTTGCTTTACAATTACCTCTCTCTAAGTTTGCATTTCTTAACAAGTACACTCTTGTCTCAGTGACCTGGTGAGGATGCTCGCGCTCACCGGGAAGCCAAGTTTTTGCCTGACTCACCGGGAAGGCCAAATTCTTGAAAAAACTGATAAAAAAAATTCTGAAAAAGTTCAATGACCTGTTTTTTTTTTTTGATACTTTATTATTTTTTAATCAATATTAGTATTTTAAGAAGATAATTGAGTTTTTTAGACACCTCCATTTATATAATTAAAAAGGCAATAAATTATTTTCTCTTTTTGAACATGTTACTGAAAGGCCATGAAGTATGTAACTAATTTAAAGTTGCTTACAAAAATATTTAAAAACACTTTAACTTGTTCTCAATTGAACAAAAATGACTTTCTTACTTGCCAAATACAAAACCTCCTAGCGTACGTACTCATCAGATTTTAGCTGAGATTTTAGTATATCAAAAAGGTCGTGATGTCGAGTTGTAGTGGTTAGCATTGTTAGTTATCACCACTGTACTAGCGATTCGATTTCCCGTCCACGCATGATAATATGTTAAAATTAAAAGCATTAAAAAATATGTCTAAAAAAAAGGGAGGGGGCAGCTAGTGATAATAACTAAACTAACTGAAACTAACTAATTAGAAATAACTAAGTATATAAACGAATTAAGTATATGTACCAACGAAACTTTCGAATTGCAACTTCATTCCATGATTTTTTTATTCAGTGAAAAAAAGCAGCCTGGATAGTTTGAACATATTCCTTAGAAAATCTTTTATCTATTCACTTTGGAAAGGATAAAGAGTATTGAGTAACTAATAAAGCATTCTCTCAAATTCAAGTTTCTGTGTTGTAGAACATCTGCTTGTTCTTGTTTCCGGTTCTATTGCCACTTTGAAGTTTTCCTGATACTAGAAGAAAACGCAGGATTACTGTAAAGAACCGAACTTTCTGTACAAGGATATCATTCTTTTGTTTCTATTGATAATAACTGTTAGTTCGCCATTGTACTACTACTACTACTACTACTACTACTACTACTACTACTACTATCAACCAATAATAATTTGAAATCATAGGTCATAAAGCGTTTTCCTAGAATTCAAAGTGATGATCTTTTATTTGATCTAATTATTTAAACTTAAATATCATCAATACAGTTAGTACTAATATAAACATGTAAAGATAAAGAAATTAACATCATTTTTTCTGAATTTTGATAAACTGTTTACATTTCGGTTCTACTGACCATGTACTGACTGTACATGCTTTTCATAAAGAAACAATGAAGTAAATACCTTTTTAGGGTGGCCAATAAGTTCTAAGTTTGATTTCAAAGATGCAACTTTCAATAAGGCCACTTACCCAGCTGTTTAATAGTACTTATCAAATTATTTCTCCGTCAATTTAGTTTCAACTCCTTGCTGTATTTACCTTTGCTATATGACGGACGAGAATCCGGAAGATTGTTGTAAGTTATACATACATTTAATTTATTCGATGATTCCTTGATCTTCTCTTTTACCAAACTCTATCATGAATTAATCATAAATAATTTGATGACTTTAGTAATGATAAAGTTACTAGAAAAATGAGAACTGCGACCCCAAGTTTGGAGTGAAGTTAGACTTATTCCAATATCCCATTCATACTCTTCGAAAAGTTTCAACTATGATAGTTACATTATTCTTTTCTTGTGATAAAATAATAATAATAATAAAAAAAAAGAAATAAAGGAAGGAAACTGATAAATTAATCGTTTGATCCATCAGTTCAAAATTGTTCAAATAAGTAGATATGCTTATGTGACCAATATTACTAGCAAGATTAAAAATGTCTTTAGCTCACGTAATCCATAATTGTTGAAAAAGCTGTGTGAGCTGAGACCGTTTCACAAAAAACATTTTGAAATAAGTTCAGAGTATAATTTGAACAAACAAACAGCTTCAACAAGAGGCACCACTCAGGAAGTGTTTTGGGGTTTTGAGTGTTTTAAAAAGGTCGTACCTAAAAGGTTTAACATGAAAAGTCCTACTGAAGGTCCAGAGTTCTCGGTCCCACCTTGGGAACCGTTTTAATACCTGATTTGGTTAAAATAACACAATTTTTTTTTTTAAAGTAAAAAATTGAAGAAGTTTAATTGTTTGTTACAAAATTTGATGTTTTTTAAAAGTATTCTCCTGAAGGTCGTACCGCTGCACCTTGATATCAGTGGCGGATTTAGGGGTGGGGGAGAAAGAGCACGTGCCTAGGGCCCGCGCTTTGACAATCACAAATACCTCAGCAAAATGAAATTTCAAAGAATTACTTCATGAAAATATTTAAAGATCTAAGAGACAATCCTACGTCAGAGCTTGGGAAAAATAATAAGGACATGGGAAAAGATATAAGTTTTAATGAAATTTCGATCTCTCTGAAACGAACTTTTCGTTGAAAATGGTAACAACTTTTTGTATTTTTATGTGCTTTATTCAATCAAAACAATAATTGACTGAATCTTCGAGAATTTTCGAGTGAAAACAACGGATTGATACATTTCTAAACCAAGTCTAGGATTGCTTAACCCTATTCGGCCTGAGGATGAGCAATTTTACCCAACCTGAAAAGCATTTTCAAACAGAGTTTTTGGTTTCTGACTTTTAAGAACGTTTTATAGGGGGCAAAACTGTGGAACAAAAAGTCGAAATTGGGTCTCAATTTGCCCAAAACAGAGGGGTCAGTTCCAGGTTGTAGAAAAAATAATTTGTTCGAAAGTTGTAAAAAATCACCTCTAAAGGGGCTAATTCAATACAATACAGCAAATCCACGAACCCAGTAAACTGAAATTGAGGGCTTTTCTAGTTGACAAGTTGTTCCTTTTGAAGTTGAAATTTCTCAATTTTTTGTCCATTTTTTCTGAATATTTTGGCCTCCTGATTTTGGTATTTGTAAAAGGATATGGGATATGGGAGGTAAATATTGCAGAAATTCATTTGGAAAATTAAAACGTTCTACAGTTTTAATAGGGCGTTTCTCAAGAACTCTGTATTGACTTCCTGTTGTATTTTTTAAAATTTCTTTTATATATATGGATAGCTGGCTGTCTGTGAAAAAGAACCACAAAATATTCCAGACTTTAGACATTTTCTCCAACTTTTCATTTAGTACTAACGAAAATCTAATGAAACTTGAACACGTATCTAAGCGCTTAGCATCTAGTTGACCTTCAAAGTACCCCTCCTAAGTAAGACCTTGCCAAGTAGAGAGAGATTTTTCAGGTTTTTCACCTTTCTTGCTGTCTCCCAGTACTTGAAGAAAAAGGCTATTTTTCATTGCTTCAAAATTACTCTACTAAAAATCGAATTTGGTTCGATATTTCTAAGGAGAGTGTTAATTTTCTAAATTAGAACTGTAAAAATTCATTTGGCTAGTACTACGAGAAAGAAATGATTATCGTTATTGTTAGCTTACATGAACTACTAAATGAAATGGAATGTGGTGACGCATAATAATGGAAAATAGTTGCTGAAACACTGGTAGTTACAGTACCATTAAACTTTCGCTTGTTTAATATTCATAAACCTTTTGTAATCAGCTAGTCGTAATTTAGTTTAAAACTTGCTCTGTCTCCTTACCATTTCAGAAAAATAGAGATTGGAAATACGGGCCCAGCTAAATGACCTGGTCTAGAGCCTAACATACCCTAAATCCGCCACTGCTTTCCCACTGCTTTTCCCAACATAAACATGATACGATAGTGGACAATCAAATGAATGATGATAATCTCAGATCAAATTACTGATGATAATCCCAGAAAAAGTCTTTCTAATAATCCTCTCGCTCATTGCACCAAAAATTCGTCAAAGTTTCTCTAGCAAAAATTTGCTCGATTCAAGTTTTAGTTATTGCTATCCAATCGACATCTCATACCTTCATGATGATAACTACTCTCCTAGTTCTAGAACAAATAGTAAGTAAAAACATAAATTTGCTTGCATGAAATCCAAGTTGTGCGGCCTTTATTCAAGCTTTAACCTTATTCGTGCCTGGCTTTAAACCTTATTCATGTTGGCCAAAACCAAGAATGTGTGCATGTTTGTGTTTGTGTTACCTGCTCAAGGTATATATTTTGCTGTCTGCTTTAGCGCAATTATACTGCACAAACACAGGATCCTTCAGAGGAAGAAGAAATGCTGATATTGAGATTAGTCCACAGAAAGTTGTTTCGAAGAGGTTACCGGTCAAGTCAACAATGAATGCTGTCTAAAATGTGTTCAATAAAAGTAAATAATGAAAGTGATATCATCTAGAACTCTTGTGAAATAACAAGCCTTTTCATTTATGTAGTATTTATAGATTGAGTATTTCTTAACTTTTTTAACTGCTGCTTGCCACTGCTTTCTAAATAAAATCCTTTTTATCTACCGACCTCACATAACTGTAAACCCATGGAAAACTTTAAAGCTTATATGTCCTTAAAAAGTGTAAATTCTTTCTACCACTTGTCATTACTTTGTAAATAAAATTACTGAAAATGTGCTTTTTAAAGAATATTTAATTTTTGATGTTGGTCAATCGATATTGTATGCTATGATTGTATCGACGTTGTATGATTTTTTTTTATCACTATTAAGTTATGTTGTTAAATCCTTTTCTTACCCATTTCTTTTTCTTGAATTCATTCATCTGCATTACTTTATGGCATGGCTGTATGAAGTTATGAATGATTTGTTACTTAATTATTGTAAGGGTTGATTTATTTTGCATATGCACTTTTCGGGTACTTTTAATGCGGCGGGGAGCTTTTCGCTTGTGGCATGTTTAAAAACAAAAATTATTGACTACTAATGTGAATGGCTAAAGTTGGTCACAAAATATCTAACATGTTTTAAATTTATTGCACATTAAATAAATGCTTGGAAGCTTCGCAATATACACTTGCTATTTGTCCGAACATGCAGGAATCAATTTCGATTTTTGAAACTTTTAAATTTTTTTTTTTGAATAACAAAAAGTTTATGACCATAGCTTAAAGTTTATATATGTTTTATTTTGTATGAAATATATTGGAGCTTTGCGAGAGCTGTTTGAAGTGTTGTAATTCATGCTTTTATGTTAGTCCTCTAGTATATATTGTCACAATTTAAATCATTGTTGTTTTATTCCCCATACGAACTTATGGCCTTTTTTAGGGCAATAAACGACCAGACATTTAATGAAATATTTGACTAAAGAACCAGAGAAGCACTGGCGTCAGATTCTGTAGTCATATATATCTGGATTCAGATATTGTTTGTGGACGATTAGCCGAAATACATGAGGCTGAAATAGGTCGACAAAATGTAGCCAAATAGACATGAGATTGAGTTCGGCTAAAAGGCTCAATGTTCTCAGCCTAGTTCCTATCAGTCTAATGCCTTTTGACTAATCGTCCGTAAAACTTCAAAAATTATCTCTTATACGCACCATCTTATGCGTCTCAAGCCACTGTTTGTCTATCATGATGTAATCGTGATATAATGTATCAAGTGTCGAGTGTCACATTACATATTCAAAGAAACTTGAACAATTGTGAGCAACAGATTTGTGCAATTGTAGTTATGTTTCCTTCGAACAATGACAACGTATACATCATTGTATTTAGCTTAAAATCTACATATAGTCTATAACATGTACACATTCATTTATTCCATTATTCCAGCGGTCTAACCACGATTTTTATATTGAGGGGGGAGACTGGATTTCAGTGGCTAAGGACGGCTCACCATGGATGAGACTGACGGTCTGGAGAAAATTTTTGCATCTTTGGTTCTCAAGACAGGCTAATACAGTCTATTTTGAACCACTTTTTGAAGAAATTTCTGCAAGAGAAAAAAGCTTGGAAAAATCAATCTAAAGTAATACCTCGTTCACACCAAAATCTAAACTAGTTTTAATCGTGTTTTATCAAACCAGGTTTAAGGAAAACGCTGTTCACACCAACTTAAACCATGTTTTATTTAAACTACCTTATCGGTAAAAAATCCGTCGGTAAAAAATTTCGTCGGCAAAAATTTTCGTCGGTAATAAATATTCGTCACTAAGATAAAAATTATTTGCCCAGCTAGATGTGATACAACAATAATTGTAAACTTTTTGATTGATTTATTACTTTTACTAGAAAAATAGTCTTCAAACTTATGCATTCTAGTTCCCGATACTTAATAACATGCATTAAACTAAAATATAGGTAGTAGGAAGACCTAATGTGTGTTTAAACCCCAAAACCTATGATACTGTGCAAACTAAAAATGTCAATTAATCGGTAGAAAGTTCGTCGGCAAAAATCATTCGTCGGTAAAAAATGTCGTCGGCAAAAAAATTCGTCGATAATAAATATTCGTCACTAAGGCCAAAATTCGTCACTTTTTACCGACGGATTTTTTACCGATAAGGTAGTTTCCAACTAAACTTGTTTAAATAAAACAACCTCGGGTAGGTTGTCTAATTCTTGTTTAAAACTAAGCACTTTTCAAAATGGCGAAGTGAAGTGACAAGATTCCATCTCTTATAAAACTTTTACAGCATAATCGAGATAAAAAGCCATGAAAAGATCTCGTATTGGCAAGACACGGAAGTATATACTCTTCTGGACAAATAAACGTACAAAACTATTCAAGAAACATCAGAATCTTGTTTAGAAAGACACCAATCCTGAAAGATATTTCGACCAGGTTTCAACTTTCGTAAAAGCTAGAGAATATGATAGAGAAGCAGAAATTGTTAAAACGAGAATCCATAACTTGATGTCTTCATGCAGAGTGCACTACTTGAAAACAGAGATAATTTTGACTTATTTGAAGTAAATTATAACTTACAACAAGTCTTTTTTTTGCTTGAAATAAGAATCCACTAGCCAGTAGCAACTAGATTCTTATTTCAAGCAAAAAAAGACTTGTTGTAAGTTATAATTTACTTCAATTATGTAAAAGGTTACTTGTTTGTCTGGTAAGCAAGATATTCTGACAAAAATTCTTACTTATTCTAAGTAAGTATTTTTTTAAAATAAGAAACATTTTGCTTAATACAGGAATTTTTATTCTTGCTAGAATTCACTTTTTGCTGTGAACCAAATTGTATTGAAATCTTGGAAATCTGTTACCTAATAAATCGTTTCAAAGGCTAAAACTGCTCCTAACAGGTATGTACACATGACAGACCTTCCAGTTCCGAAATGACCTTGACTGTTTTTGAATCTGTTGTACAAATCTTAAAAAAGTGTTAAATAACGTACAGAAAAAAAGCGATTCCAAATAAATGCATATTAGGTAGACTTAATATTCAAGTCAAAACTAAAACAACCGAAGTATTTATTGTTACCTACCTTCAAGGAATTTGGAAGTGATTTTCACTTCTAAATTCCTTGCTACCTTTAAGCTCTGTTTTCCGAGAGCCGGGGGCTTAGAAACTACTATTGATGACGTCATAAACTTAAGATTTTCGGTAAGCTTTTATTTTTTCAGAAATATGTCATTTTGTTCTATCTTTCTGTACATTTTCATCAAAATTTGTTGATTATAGAAGCTTTTAATGACGAATCAGCAGTATAAAATATGACGTGATATAAAAATATTCGAAAATATGACATCATTTTTTAAAGTTCAAAGCTTTATAACTCAACACAGAGACATTTTCAAGTATAAGTGGTTTTATAAATTTGACTCTGCTTTTGATGTTCTTTCCAACGGTATAAAAAATTTTTTATTTTGATGAAGTCAAATTTTCGCTGACGGGAGCCCAAATTGGTGCCAATTTGAGCCAAACTAGGGATTTAGAAAAAAGGTCCGAGGCAGTTTTGAATAATGCTTCATGATGTTATTTCAAAAAAACGATAACATTTCCAGTTACCCTCTTTGCCAGTTTTCCCTGGTTTTTTCCCTATCGATAAAATTAGTTAATAATTAATTATAGTAAAAATATAGTTAAAAAATAATATTCATTTACCTTATACTTTTTTTTGTCAATTTTTGTTTGGTTATGTCTGCATTTAAAATGTGTAACACCTGTAATAGCTGAAATGGAAGGGTTATACTTTAAATTTAAAATTCACTGAAAAATCAATCGAATCAGAGATTATCAAATTATAACAAATATTTTCATATGCATATTAGCCTAATTTCAACAATAATTTCTCATAACATTTCTCAGGCTTTTCAAGTACTCGCAAACCTGTTACATTGGATAGCTTTATTCTTAATTAAAACTATGCAAACAAAAAATCTTTTTCGAAGAATCCACTGAAGGTTGACTTGTTTTAATAAAAAAAACATATCTGAAAAGTTGAGCTTACTGACTGCGCGATTTCTGTGAACTATATTTAATCTTCTTACCGCTCGTCTAACTTGTTTATGTGTGAGGTCGCTTTATATGCATGAAACGGTTGAGAGCCATTATAACAGCTTCATTAACTTAGGACCATATATCCGTAATGGCGCTGACGTGGGACTTGATTGGATTCGTTTAGAAAACAACTTTTTACTTTTGATAAGCAATCAAATTATGTTTTGGGAATGCTTATCCAATTAAAAGTATCGTGCAAATATATAAAAATTATTATAAAACCTAATAGGACAAAGACACGATGGAGCCGAAGTAGTAAAAAAAAATTCACAGTGTTTGCGTAGAGTATTGCTTCAATGCCATAAAACTCAGTTCAAACATATATCAACTTCCTGAAACTAGGTTTTGCAGTCTTGAAAGGTGAGAGGACAAGAACAAAATATGAGTTGACCGCGTTGAAAAAAATATACAAATTCAATAATTAAAAACCGCATATTTCTACAGATGTGAAAAAGTACACTTCATTTTTTAATTCTTTAGCATCACCGTTTGCATGCATTCTATTAAACTCGCACGTTTTCTTCATGCCAAAGTCTTCAACCAGTTCCATTGCTGATTTGTTCGGTTGGCTAAAATTTGATTAATAAATATTTTAACAGAGGTCATAAATTAGGCAATTGATTTAATGAAGATAAAATTGTAGTGTTGAAAAATTATAGCCTACGTAGAAACTTAAAGACAAAAAATAGAAACTTTATTCCATTCCATAGGTTACTGCGCAAGCAAATCTGTAGAATAAAAGATAGATGCACTGTTTTAGAACTGTCTTTTGACCATATCACAAAAATATATTCATTTAAAAATGTTACCTACATTTTTCAAAAATCAAAACCGTGAGGAACAATCGCGAAAAGCGTATGCTCACATCTTAAATTATAACAAGAAAAAATATGGAAACCATTTCTAAAATAATTACCAAATGTTGACGAATAATTCCTTTCCTGACACATCTTTTGCAAGCCTTTGGAGTAAACCCTTCGCAATGTCTAGCGAGTCAGCATAGAGTGGTCCTACTACTACATGTCCTTCTTGGTGCGCAGATCTTTGGTAGGCACAACCTATTATTATATTATCTTCATTGAGAGCGACATAAGAGCTACTGTCTTTAAGCTCTATAAATCTTCTTAATATTTCTGTTCGTTGGGGATTGTTCTTTGATATGAAGCATTTATTGTCGTATTTGATAATGTCGGAGAATTCTACGTCGGAAGCCTTAAAATTTAAAAAACGGAATGATTAAAAGAAAAAAAATGTTTTTCATTTTATCTCAAAAAGATGAGGCTTTTCGAAAAGCTGAAAATCTTTGAAAACCGAGTTTTAGCTTTCTAATGAGTTTACCCAACGATTAGGCCTTCCAAGTGAGTTAGGATATAACTCTGCTTACCCATTGACCCAAGTATCAGCACCAAGGCACAGACACTGGGGTGTAATACTTAGAAAACTAAGAAAAATTTTGAAATTTTAGAAAACTTTTCTTAACGTAAGATAAAGGTTCTACCGGTAATATCGTTCCTTGATAATTTATGTTGTAACTGTTTTTGGCAGTTCCTTCGTAACTTGCTGTTTCGATTCTTTGCTCGTACGAAAACCTCTCAATATTCTTTGCGTCGATGCATAATATATTTCGACCAACATGACCAAAAGCTACTTGATCTCTGAGTCTAGTTCCAAACCCTTTTGACCTATATTCTTTTGCTACGTAGTAATTAGAGCTATAGTATGTAGAATTTCCCCACGGAATTCGAATTCGCTGTAGCTACTACTTTGTCTTCAAATTCGCCTACGTAAAACCCCGGTCCTTTTGGGAATACTTTTAGACATATCTGGAGATCATGTTTTGCTGAGATATAATCGCCAAACCACTTCAGCATGATTCTTACTTCAGATGGACGCATTGAGCAAACAATATACCCGTCTTCATATTTCCTCCATATTTCAATTTCCTCATCCTCATAGTGCGTTTCTAAATAAGAAGACTTTGCAAAACAGCAAAAGAAAAGCCAAAGGAACGTCTTTAGGATCCCGTTGTCGGAACTCTATAATTTGATGGCGAGAAATTGAAACTTTAAAATATAAAGCCATGTAGAGAGAAGAAATAAAGAGTATATAATAACTTTGAAATGACAAAGAACAATAGTTAGAGGTTTTGTCCTATAGCAATACAAGCAGATATTTGCAGATACCCTTTGGATTTATATTCTTAGAAGAAGGTAAAAATAATAAATAAAAGTATATAATAAATAAAAGTATATAATAAATAAAATCCCACCAACAGGTACTGCTTCGTTCACCATATCTATATTTTCTGATACCTTCTGTTTATAGCCATTACCATATACGCGTTCAAAAGAGAGAGAGTTGCTTGTAGTTTTTCTATAAATATAGGAGAAGTTAGTTTTAAATATATGGATAATTTTGTTCCTTCAAGGTTTTGCAGCACAATCTTATTGAAAGATTTACATTCTGCAAGAAATAAAGTTTTTTGAAGCATACCAAAAGATGTAAAAGAATTATATAACGAAATTGATGGTTATTCAAAATCAAACTGTTACTATTGAAATATTCCTCAACATTGCGCCTACTGATATGGCTGTTCTAATTTCAATATTTTGTGCTGCTATTCTTTTTTGAATTATCTTTTTTTTCCGTATTATCTTATGAGCCTCAAGCCACTGTTTGTTTATCATGGATATAATCATGGTCTAATGTATCAAGTGTCGAGTGTCACATTACATATTGAAAGAGACATGACTTTTTTGCAAATAACAGATTCGTGCAATTGTAGTTATGTTTCCTTCAAACAACGACAACGTATACATCATTATGTCTAGCTTAAAATCAACATATCTATATATAATTTGCGCAGCGTGACGCTCCTTTTATGGAAGTGAGGGCTCCTTATTTGGAAAACGAAAGTGAAAAAGAAGATTTTCATTGGCTTAAAACTGTGTCAAAGAAAAACCAATCAAAAAACGTCAAAAAATTTTAAGGAGAAACCACTCCAATGTTCCTGACGATTTCCGTATGAAACTTGAAAACTATGAAAACAGAGAATAATTGCAATGGGGAAACTTTTTGCTATAATAATATCACGTGTGCCCTGACTTTAGTGAACTTGGTACACGTATACCTCAAATGGTCCTGCATATTTTGTGCCGAATTTCGATAATTTGTTGCTATGGTAACGACTTATAACATTATTCGAAGTTCAGTTTCAAAATTTTCTTTAACTTCACCTCTACTTTGCCTTCAGTGAAAAAACTTGGTATACATATACATCAAATAGTTCCAAAACGTTTTAAACCGATTTTGACGGTTCGTTGCTATGCCAACGGCCTATGACGTCATTAGAAATTCCTTTTTAGAACACTTTTATAAATTCTTCTCTACTTTGTATTTAGTAACCTAGGTACACATATACCCCAAATGGTTCTAAACGTTTTAGGCCAAATGTGACAGTTGGTTGCTATGGTAACGCCATATGACGTCATTAAATGGTCAATTTTCGAAAATATTTATAACTTCACCTGAACTTTGCTTTTAGTCACCAAAATTGGTACACACATACAAAAAATGGTTATGAAAACTTTTAGATCAATTTTGACAGTTCGTTGCTTAATCTTTTACTTTTTCTCGAAGACCAATAACCAAGATTGGTTGGAAATTATACAGCATTGATAAAGGTAAAGGATCGCGCATTATAAAGATCTCAATAAGAAGCCGAATACATCCACTCCCCCTGACCAAACTTAGTAACCATAGTCAGAAACAGGTTTTAGAGATTTTTAGTCTTTGGTTTGTCAGCAAGGGATCGCGCAGCGATCTTTTGATGGGACTGCGTTAGCAGGCCAATACGACGCTGCATGCAGCTAGTAGTCTATAATATTACTTATAGTAATACAAGTTTGTTTAAACAGTGCACAATATTCTGAGAAAATAGTGCAGTTAAATATATAGGTATAAATTTCAATATAGATAAGAACCTAATAACCTTACACAGTGTTTCACGCTGAGCAAAGCAATGCTTACTCAACGATCACCAGAGGCAGAATGATGAAAAGAATAACATTTTGATAATTTATATGGAGAAAATTAATTATTTCTTTTTGATGAAAATTGATTATTTGAGTACTAAAACTTGTAGCAGGGGTGTAGCCAGGACTTTATAAAATAGAATCAAAACTTTTCCTTAAAAATAGTGGCTTAAAAAACTGTCGCCCACCATGGTTGGGCGACGAAGAAAATTTTACATTTCAGTCT
>JANSTP010035346.1:0-14813 GCA_025330745.1 Cladonema radiatum
AAGCTATAGCAGTTATAAAATGCTATGGCTGAATACACTTTGTGCAATTCCAGTTGAGTAATAAAAATGAAACCTTTGAGGTTTTTTTGATGAGTAAAGATGTTAAGAACAACCAATGTTGATGCAATAACTGACCCTCAAAATCACTGAATGTTAAGCAACATCATCTTGACTAAACTGGAAAATGGCGTTGCTTATAGAAAAAAGCCTGTTACCGACAGAACTGAGCTTGAGCTAATGACTTCATCCCCTTTTTTAATGAGAAGAAGAAATCTTGATTTGGAAAAGAGCTTGACTCGTAAATCTGAAAGGGCTGCTTCTGAAACTTGAGTCCTATTAGGTATACAAAACGAGAATTGGAATATCTATGAATTTTATTTTGTGGGTCTTAGTGACACGCATTAGGGCGACGTCTTTAACGTTTCAAAAATACCAGCAGGACAAGCTCTAGGGCATCGGTCAATGTGGCATTAATATCTAACAATGTGTTTGAGCGATTGGTTGGGTTAGATTAGGCAATTTTAACATGAATCATGTTTCCTTAGAATGTAAAAAGGAAAACTGCACAGTACTGTATGAGCCTAGTCGAATTTCCTAATTTCAGAGGTCAGATAAAAAAAGTTAATATATTGCAAGAAAATTTCGAGGCATGAAAATTTCGCAATTTTGCGGTCAGGATATAAAAGTCATGAAATTAAAATGCCGCCAAAAATTGATTTGAAGTTCAACCGCAAAATTAAAATGCCGAGAAAAGTTATTTATAGGACAATGGCGAAAGTTAAACGCATAAAAAATCCTGTTTTTCGGCGAAAATATAAATTAATTCGAAATTTCTTCTCTCTTGTACAATAAAACGTCTTTGTTTGAACTACCGTCGTTAAAACATAGGGCATATTTACTAATATGTAAGTTTAAACAGGAATGACATAAATCATCAAATATTATGCAATAACTCGTAATCGGAAATCTGTCCGACTGTTGTTTACTAGTTAACAGATGTTTCGCTACCCGGCCCCATATTTAGAGTTGATAACAATGCATACTTTTAGCTACTTTTGCACAGCCAGATGTCATGAAAAATCATGCTTTTTATTAAACCGCGAAATTAAAATGCCACAAATTTTGTAGTTTTGCTTTAACCGCAAAATTAAAATGCCGGAAAATGCAATTTTGCCCAAAAAAACTAATTAAATTGTCAGCGAAATTTTCATGACGCAAAATTTTCTTGCAATAAAATAGCGATGGCTCTTTAACAGGGGTTGAATAGCTGTTAAAAAAAAGAAGAAAAAAAAAAAGCTGGAGAAGGGCCAAATCAAAAAAATCAGCCATCCTTCATTGGTTTTTGCACTTTAGGATACAAAATATGAACCATTCTTTGCGGTTTGACAGTGTAAGCTATGGACTAGAAAAAATTGATAAAAGACAGCTTGCTTGAAAAAAGAACAGTGACAGTGTTATGCTAAGAACGGCTTTACTGTATGCATTCCAAATTCAGGGCAGATCAAGAGAGGAAAAACTACCTATCAATTTACATTAACGTGACTATGAGTGAAATTGTTCTAGAAGAAATTATGAAGTAAAGCAAATTTTCCAAATGCACAGGAATAAAAATGTGCTGGAAGTAAAGCAATTTTGAAAAATGTGTTAGGGAAGCAAGTCAAGAAGCAGAACATTTTTGGCCGATTCTCTTTTGTCTGAGCCCAACTTGCAGAAACAAAAGAAGAAGTTTTTGGGAATATTAACCTGGAGCATTTGCGCAAAGCTATTTCCCAGCTATACACTCCATTCGAACGGACATTCACAATGATTGGTCAAGCAAGTATGAAATGTAGCGACTTACTAGCGTAGGTTAAATTTATTAAATGTTCCTATTTGATGCCAATAAAAAATTTGGCAAAAATTGTTTACTTGGGACAAGTTTTGAGAATGGAATTTCGTGCCATATGAAAGCAAAGAAAAAGACGAGAGATTGTAAGGAATCTGTCACAAACTCCATGATGCTCCATCATGCTATAAATGATTTCAGGGGTAGACATTCAATTCTAAAAGGAACCATTGAGCGATATTTGCGATTAAGCATATCCTATTTGCGATTAAGCGTGAGATTAACCGTGTCATATTGTGTCACTAAGCGATATTTCAAAGTTGATAAGGAGACTATCATCAACAGACCTGCCAATATTGGCTGCGATGTAATTGCACAATACATCCAAAGAAATCTTATTTTTAGCAGACCAGTAAACACTAGCAGTCGGGGATTCCAGCAAATGGAAGCTAGGTTTGTTTTTTTTTCAAAATAACATAAAAAAGTATTACAAAAATAAATGACAAAAGTAAACAGTGTTACCAAAATTGACAAAGTTCATATGGTTTTATCATCGTATTGCTGCCATTAATTCACTAGTCATGATGTTATTAAGTGACAAAGTATTTGGTTCATTGACGGTATGACTTTTTCAAACACACAATATTAATGATCGCACCAATAAAAACAATATTTTTCGTTTCACACATGCTGAAGTTATGCTATAATGAATTTTTCGCTTTTCGGCAGGGCTTCTGCAAGTCATGAGTATAAACGTTTTGCTTCTCGACTGAACCTCAATTTGATGACATCAAAATTGGAGTGAATGACCCATGCTCAATATTAAGAATACGCTCATTATACAATTTCTTCTTCTATATTTCATTTATTTCATAACATTTAGCGATTTTCATTCCACTGTACCTCTTCGCCAATGGGTTAAAAACCCTTATATCATAGAATGCCTTTTGGCCAGTGATCTAAAAACCGCGAGCTTGGATATCCAATCTTGCATCATCACTTTTATTGCTAGTTTTGGAAAGTGATTTTCCAGAAGTTGGTTGTAAAGAATGTTCTGTTCGGACATCTTGATATACCTCCTTCAGCATCACCGCAGTTGTATGCCTGACGTCATTGTGCCCCAATTTGATGAAACTAACCTTCTTACACGATAACGCATTCTCAATGTTGAAGATGCTACCACATACACACTTTTCTGGTAAACGTGACAACTGCTAACCAAATCGAACTTTAATACAGTACCAGAACGTCTGCTTGTTGAGAACATATCCATCTGACGTAAGTGGGAGGGATAATAACCAAAGTGAAGCTGTTGATTTTTGGTTGATTTCATTTAGTTTTGTTTCGTTCATACTCATTGTTTGACCAAAGTCATCTAATTTGGATAAATGCATTTGCTGTTTTTCGCTTTTAATTTTAATCAATATCTGGTTAGTATCAGGGTCTTCATTAAACTGTGCAAAACATTTTGAAAGATTATCAATACCTTGAATTGAATTGGAAAATGAAAGCGAATTCTGAATTGATTCTGCTTCTTTAAACGAGAAATCAAGTATTCCACTGCGCCATTCGCTTTCAATGGCTTTTAGGTGATCTTTTGATTTTGAGTTTTTACTCAGCTTTTGTAAGATGAGACTGGGCATTATCATAATTGCTTAAGATGCTACTGTAGCTAGTTCACTTTTATCAATCAAAGCAGTCAACAGTCACGTAGTCCCACATATGAAATCTTAGGCGGCTTTTACAGTCAGTAATAAAAAAGGTTTTTTCTCCAGTATACTATACTTTCATATATCGTATTCAATTGTTTTACAATCTAATTACCATCTACGTCGCCCCACGTGAAATGAACTTTTGACGCGTTATCTCTGTCAACTTCTTCACTCTTATCACCTGTAATGTTCTGCGTAACTATAGTAAAATCAACTTGTGCTTCGTTTATCGCTTTCTGACAAGATCTTAGATGTATCCTCACTTTTACTTTTAAAGTCTCACTTGCATGATTCGCATGTAGAATTTATAGTACTTTGTCAAATGATATCAACGTCGTCTTGAAATACTACTTTATCAACAAGAAGTATTCAATGACTGTTTTCCTTGTGCTGCAAAATTCTCCAAGAAATCAGTAAAATGATGGACGAGCCCGATTTCTCCGACTCAACTATAGTTTCTTTGATATACTGAATGAACATTCAGCCAAATATAACGGAGATAATGCGTGATATTGATACGTTAATTTTTCGTTATAGAAAAAATGGTTCGACATCTTTGAAACCGAGGGTTTGTTTGAAAATGGAAGCTATATCAATGCGCAAAAATTATGAGACAATTTCAAGCTTTTTCAGAGAAAATTGGCACCGCAAGCCGCAAGCAAGATCATTGAGCCTTGGACTCTTGGGTGATTGGGTGAAAACTACCAAATGTGCATGTTGGGTGTTTTTGAAGGCCTTAGTGGCATTACAGGGGAATCGCCAAAAAAGCCATTTCCAAACTTCGTTGTCGAAAACTGACATTTTGAAATTGAAACTAAAGTCTTAAAACAAGACGAATTCTCAGTTTGTCTCAAATGTTTTTGAACCTTTCTGTAGGTTTGCGTATATTTTCTGCTCTAGTAGCCAAACTAGGTGGAACACAGTAAGTGATGTTTTTCAGATGAATTGGGACAAGAACTAGCATATGCATCCAAACCTTTTTCTTTCATTTTAATGTTTCTTAAAAAGGTTAAAAAAAATCAGGCTGCCATAACCCTTATTACTCCCCTGTTGGAAGCTTAAATGCTGTATCCACTGACTTTAAGATTGGTGATTCAGAATCCAATTTTCAGAGCACAAATTCAGAACAGATTCAGAACACAAAACAGAAAGCAAGAAACTAGCCAAGAGTTTTAAACCAAATGATGTTGTAGGTTTCAGTTTTAAAGGAAGCAAGATTTAATTTCAATGAAACTTTGATCGATCAGCTGCAGGACATCGGAGGGAGAAGCTCAAAACTGGACAAGAAGACCGATGGAATCATCAACCAAATCAATAAGTGAACTCAAGGGGGGGGGTTCAACCTTCTGATGGGGGGACTAAAGCCCCTCCATGCCCCCACCTCCCACCGTAGCTAGGCCACTGGGACGTGATACAAAATATACCTAAAAAGTCAGCAGTTATTGTATTATGAAAGATTTTATTTGGAATATTGCTGGCCTTGTGAGGCATTTTGACAATTGGAAACCAAAAATCGTTTCATTTGTCAAATGGAGATGTTGCAAGTTTCTTTTTAATAAAAAAGACCAGCCAGAGCTCGATTTGTTTTTGTAGTTTTCTTAACCCTCTCAGGTTCCTAATAATAGAGGAAAAGGTTTGTAAAAACGGAAGCTAGATCAGATCCCATTGGTATGCTAATGGTTTTCAGAAATAAAGAATCTCTTAATGTAAAATAGCGATTGGTTATAAGTATTTGCACAGATTTCTTTAATGAAGTTTCAGAAAGTAAATAAATACTTTTGGTTTAGTTTTAAGCCAACGAGCCCCTAACCCCTTTTCAACAGACAAGTATTCATTAGATTTTCAGTTAAAGCAAACGTCTAATATTTTATTCATTACTTAGATAAGTTTTTATGGGGAATTTCGGTATATAGAGTTGGAAAAATCAAAAGTATTTACAAAACTGCCCTAGATTAGTATTGATTTTAGACATTGCCTCCATCACAGCTTTATTACCCTGCACCACCTGAAAAGTGTTAAGATGCGAAAAGTATTTAGATATCCTGTTGCAGGATCCAATGTGTTTGTACAATAAAGCAAAAGCAGAAGCGATCATTTTACTTAATGGTTTTAATGTGCAAGACTTACTAGCTATAAAGAATCTTGAACCAACTGGCTGCTTATGCATTTTGGATATCCAATATGCAGAAGGAAGTCTAAGATTCTCATTGCTAATGGAAACATTCAATTTTGATTTCAACAAAATACAATGAATGTTGCTGCACAATGTCCTCTGCTCTTTTGTTTTTAAATTGTTGGTATGTAGGGCTATCATTACCTTGAATACCGAACTCCTTGAAAAGAACATCAACATAAAATCGTTTGCAGACAAAAGCAATATTATTTGTTGCTTTATCGATAGGGACTAAAACAAACTTTTCCTGTAACTTTTGGAGACAATCAATAACTTGCTGGTCTTTAAATACGTCAATGACTTTCCTAAATTTAACTTTTCTTTATAATTGATCAATTTTTAGTGTCTACTTCGGTAAGGATATGGGATTTCCGCTCGGCAAAACCAGAATCACTCATCTTTGTGATATTAGAAAGATTTTTTATACATTCGTCTAAGGTAATTTTAATCTATTCGAGACATTTAATCCAAGTTATTTGCACAGGTAGGTAGTCTGTATTTAGGACCAAGCGGCAACAGTTTACAAAGGTTACTATTACCTACAAGAGAGATCGCCACTTACAATGTGTTGATGTTGATCTTTCTTGTAAGGTGAAGAAGAGCAATGAAATGGAAGAAATGATTGGTGATGAAGAATATTCTCTACTTGCAATGACTCAACCAATTCTCAACTATTCTCAATACCTAAGTATTTTGGATCTTATTGGCTGGGGCAACTTATAACAAATACCAGGCATTGCTTCCTTGTCAATACACGTAGGTAATGCATTTAAAGAGTCTTACTTTTAACACTTTTTTGAAAGTTTATAAAATCAAGGCCCTTATTGTGGTTAAATAATCTTATCCAGGGTATAAATTTCTTTACGTTGCTAGCAACAAGTCATGGCTTAAATAACCTGGATTCTATTGTGTCCAATATACTTAAATACCATTGATAGTGAATGAAAGTTTCATCTCTCTCAAACATTACTTTTGCTACTTTAAAATGAATAGACTTGAGTTTAGCTTTTGAGAATGAATCTCACCAGACATCAGATGTTCATTGGACGTCCGTCAGACATACTATAATCGTCCGTCCGTCCATGGACGAATTTTGTACGTCGTCTATTGGACGTCCTTGTTCGGTCATTTTCAGACCCTACTTAGACGTCCTTTGGACGTAACACTTTTGTCCGTCCAAAATTCGTCCTTGGATAGACTTAATTAGAGGTTTCTTTGAATTATAGGAATTTAACGGCATTAGTTTTGAGCGTATTCTATCCTAGATAAGTTTAATGTATATTGAAGGCTACACACAAATTACTTTAAAGACTTTCTACAAACACCCTTGGGGTAGATATAGGGTTAGTAATGTTAATCATGGTTCTATAATGTTAGTCAAATTACATATCATGGTATATGTTTCAAAGAGTATACGTTGATGGCCTACTTTCTTATCACTCTGATTATATGACGAGATTTCATGACGCTAAACTGGAACTAAGAATAGCCTTTATATGAATATTAGGTGTGCAGAGGAAATTTGGCAGATTTTTCTGTATTACAATTGCCCGAAAGTTTTCTTACATTTACAAAATTTTCTTACTTTTCTCATATTTCCAAATGGTAGAAGCCTCCAATTAACCCTTTCTGGCGGGATTTTCAACGGACATTAAAAGAGTAGGACGAGGCGTGCAGGACATTCTGGTTAGAGCGCCCAACTATTAAAAATCTTCAAACTTTAGGGGTGTACTGTGAAAAAATAAAAAGGGGGATCGAATCTTACGTAGTTTATACTATCTAAGGAGGCTGCACCATGGTTGGATCAGACGGGGAAGAAAATCTTTGAAATTTATACTCTAGATTGCTGCAAACCAACTCCAAATTAAAACCATTTAAAACCTCTTAAAACTTCTAAACAATTAAAAAATTATGAGAAATAACTATAGTAATAGATACTTAAACTTGAACACTTTACGGGGAGAAAGTTTCGCGGGGAGTAGGTTTCGCGTTTTCGCGTTTTTTGGACATTTTCGCGGAATTAAGGCACCGCGAAAATGACTGTTATGTAGATTCGTGAAAATCTATCCCACACGAAATAGTCTAGGAAGTTAAACAGACGAAAATGATGTTTTTCTAATTAAAAAGTAATATTTATGTTTGAAGTAAACAAGTCTCCGCTTTATTCGTCACAGTACCAAAACATTTAGATAAAAAATCGCAAAAGTTTATCGCTTTATCCAACGCAAAATCCAATTTTCTAGTGGAATGCGAAAGTTTATTTTACGCAAAATAGATTTTTTGTTGCTGATTCAAGAAAGTAAATCCGCAATTTTTTCCCTCGCGAAACTTTCTCCCCGTAAATTAACACCAGACTAGCTTATTTGTATACTACAGCAAGTCATTACTTGTTTCATGGTTAAAAAATCAATTCTCAATCTTTTGAAAAAGACAAAAGTACCCTCCGACGGTTCGTCGCTAAACTTAATCCTGGACTTAAGCACAGAAACGTGAGCCTCTTTTGAAAAAGTTTCATAAAATTTCGGGGGGTTATTAAGTTGTAATTTAGTTCTGCTTCTAAACACATTACTAAATTAGTGATTACGCGATGCAACAGAATTAAAACGTCACATGTTGAAAGTCATTCAAACGGTTAATAATGATGATATAAAAAGGAACTTTCTTCTGCATTGTTTCAGAGTGTGGAAAAGCTGGTCGTTATCGATTTTTTGGCAATGGCTAATGTTAGCGAAGCCTGTATTGGACCAATTTGTTGAAATTGCGGAAATAGGCAGAACTTCGTTTTGTGGCTCCAATGGACTAGGTCTAGTATACTTTATACTAAGTTTCCGTTCCCAAGTCGAAATATCAATATATTTTGATCTCAATTGTAACAAATGAAAAAGCTAAACATTCAAACTTTTCATGTAGACTCACGACTGCAATACGGTATCTGTGAAAGAGAAGTCGGCCAAAAGTGACTAAATGTTGGTTAATTTGTCATTAACTTTTTCACAGACCAAATTTTTTTTCTGATGTTTCTTTTTCTATTATTGAAACTTTTTAGATCAATCTACAACATGAAAAAGTTTTCCAAAATGAGGGATTTGCCGAGGGAAATTTCTTAGAAATTTTCTAATACAAATATGTGTGTAATTATTCGCATTATCTATTCACGAATCCCCATTAAATTGCAAAACTTGAGTATTTTGATGAAATAAACAGAATTAAATCAATTTCAGTGTATATTAGTGCTCCTCAAAGTGATGACGCCATCAGAAACCCCGAAAAATCAATTTTATGGTCACAACAGCGTCAAAATCACCATGACGTCATAATTACATTCACTCAGTATTCTAATAAAGTTAATTACAAAAATAAATATCTAACAAAATTTGTCAGATATATGAGAAAGTATTTATGAGAATTAAAAAAGAAAACGCTCTACCAAGGTAAAATAATGACGTCATCATTGAGGATTTGGTCCTAGTTTAAATGTTAATATCTTTCCTAATTAAATTTTGTGATTGCTGTCATTCGTGCTAATTCAAGCTAATTTCGTGCAAAAATATTAACTGTATCAGAAGTTATTAAAAAAAGTCACTCCCCCTCCCCCAAGCCCCATGAAGAATAGGGTGAAGAGGTGACCGCTGTGTTCAGGTTTTAGTATACCAAATTATATTTTTTATTGAATTTATAGAGGTTCCGCTGTATTAATTTAGCTTCAACGTTACATGAAAGTCATTATAAAATGTAACGTTCATTTTTTAGCATATCCTCCCCAACCTCGTTCCCAGGACTTTTTCCCCTTTGCCACGATGGCACATCTCATCTCTTATGGTGGGGTTTCACTAGCCTAATATATTATGAGTAATATATTAACAGTATATTCTAGCGCTTCTTATTTATATTAACAATATATTAGTGATATGCGAAAACGCAATAGCAAATTGAATGAAAATAAAATACACAGTTGGTAACAAGCTATCATTGATCTCTTTCATTGCGTAAAATATCAGCTGTTTTTTCCTTTTGTACGATAATCAATTTTAATGGGAAGGGAATCTAGCACTTCAGTAATTTTCAGAAACAGGAGGTAGAATTTTATTATTCGAGAGTTTCTTAAAAAAGAAGAAGATTGAATGTCAGAAAAAAAGTGTTAAAAAGAAAAGTCTTTTATAGTCTTTTATTTTCTTTTGCAAAAATAGTCAAACATATACATAGAAAAAAACAACGCAGTGATATTAATCAACATTCATAACCCCCTGTCAGAACAAATTGGTCAGCTGGAAAGCAAGTTACAATATTTTATCAATGTTTTCACCTGAAAGCTCATTCGGATATTTTTTTGCTATCAATGAAAATACAAAGCGTTTTATTAAGTATTATTTTTTAAAGATTTTGAAAAAGATTTACAGTTATCGTCCATGATCTTCTCCGACACAGCATCATCCGTCGGCTGAATTTTTTATTATATGTCGTGAAAGTCTAAAGTTGTGACGGATATTTTCGTATATTTTTGACGGCACGTGAATCTCCAGAATGAGATCTGCTTCCAAACGATCACTTTCCTCTGCATCTGGGGCTACTGGATCTCAGCAAGAACCACAACCAGAACGGTATGAACTGCTTGTAGCTATTATTTTGTATTTTTTTGATCATTATTATATTTCTTGTTAGCAAAAAGTATGATTTGATTTTCATGCTATGTCAAGTTAAGGTAGCTAAGCAACAAGAGCTAGCTAGCTTGAGCACAAACACAAAAGAAAGCAAAGAGAGGGAGAGGGGAGAGAGGCACTTGGGCCAGTTTGCAGAGTATGTCAAATTTCGACGATATCTCATGTGGGCAAGGAGTTTGCCGAATGCCTATGTTGTCTAGCTCCCCCATTTTTTGTATGATAAGTACCTGTGTGTCAATTTCAAAGCAAATAAAGTAGAAACTTAGAAAGTACCAGTACAGATTGTATAGGTTAAGTGCTTTGGGCAGCAATATTTTTATGTATGCTAGTCAGATGGGGGAATAAATCCTCACAAGGGTTCATAGGGGAAAAAATCCGCACCTGGTATATATAACTATAAGGTTGCAAATATGTTAAAACAACAAATATATATCTGTACAAAATATGAAAAATACATTCATTTGGAGAGATTTTTTGTTTCTCGGCATTTGCCATTTTGTTGATAAGAAACAGTGGAAAAAAATACAAAAATATAACTTTGATTTGCTATATATTATGGACGCGGTTATTCTGCCGGTACCGGCAGAATTAAGACTCCTCTTTCTTCTGCCGGCAGATGAAATTACTGGTCGAATAACGGCAGTTCTTTTTTAAGGCGGTTTATAATTTTTTTTAACTTTTGATCTTTAAAAATGAAGTATTAATTTTAAACTTACATCCCTCTATGTTTCAAAAAAAAAAAAAAAAAGAAAAAAAGCATTAAAACTTTTGTTGACTTCAAAAACCATAACTCAGTTTGTTTCTTTAAAAAATTTAGAACTTTTTGGAAATGAAAAAGTGAGCATGAGAATGTCTGAAAAACCAAGATTTTGTTGAAGGATTAGCATTAAAAAATTGGGTTGTTAGAAAAATGTCTTTACTTCCGATTTGATATAACAAGTAGGTATAGGTTTTATAAGACAAGGCATGGGCTGCTGTTTAAAATATCTCATCTCATCGTGATCTCATTAATCGAAAGTCTAATCTATTCATAGAAAGTTTTTGCTTCACCTTGACAAAATTTCTCTTCGCCTACTGTTCAAATAGCCTTTAACGTCGGAAAAATAATCATAGAAAAAAAAAAATTATTTAGGGGCCTTTTTCCAGCGATATTTTTATTTTTCCATAAATACTTTTTCTTAAAAAAATTTATTTGACAAACAAGTTTTTAGCTTTTATATATTCACAGCATTTCTCTTCAACAGGCCAGGGCAATCTGATGCAAAATATTTTTAATCAACTAACTAATTAAAAAGTTGATTGGTGCGTTTAAATGATTTGATTGAACAAAAAACTCGATCCCATACTTTTCGGATTGCCTGGCGATGAGTTTAGAAATTTACCGGCAGAATAAGGACCCCTCTTTATTCTGCCGGTACCGGCAGAATATACACTTCGATATATTATATACGACCCCTAGACGACTTTGTTTACATTTTTCATGATTGACAAACTCGTCCCAAACCTCAAAAAAATATTGAGCAGGCAAGAAGCAAGCAAACGATGCTGGCACAAAGGCAAGAGTGGTAGGCAACCACAGATTTAGAAGGAAGAACCAAGTCATATGAATAAAAATTTGAACTGGTTGAATATTTTGATGTTTTGTTTGACATATGTCAAGATGAAATGAAATGGGTTAGTCTTTAGGTATGCTGTCACTTAACCTTCGCATCTTTTTGCCTGCTCAAAATGTGAATTTTGTCACGTGACCATGATGCAATCTTCCGAAAATGTAAACAATTATAAGGGGTCTTTACAAAGTCAATTTTAAATTTTCTTGAAAAGACGAAAGTAATTTCAGAATACTATACCAGTTTTGTACTGTACTTTCCAAAATCTTATAATGCCTACAACTGTGATTGAAAAGATTTTTGGCCATTCAGCTAATTTGGCTAGGAGAGGCACAGATTTTTCCCCCATACAAAATCTGTACCAGGAGTAAAAAATCTGCACCTTTAGAAACTATATAAAATTTTGCTAGTTTTGCTGTTATCAACAGTCTTATTTTTTATTATTTCACATTTTAATAATCAAAAGTCAGGAGAAGAAGCAAAATAAGACACAAAAACACTTCTTTTGGCCATCAGCCACTTAAAGAAAAAGATGTGAGGATTTTTTCCCCCATAGTGAGGCAAAAAAATCCACACCTTTGAAGGAGAAAATTTGTTATCCAATTCTTTCCCTCCAAACAAGAAATAGAGAAGGGATAATTATTAGCCAAACAATTTAATTCAATAAAAGAAGCCTTTGCAACATATAATTCATTGAAACAGGGTAGAAATTTTCTTTCAGCTTGGAATAAAACTAGGTGAGGTTTTTTCCCCTCTTGACTGCGGATTTTTTCCCCCAACCTGGGGTAGAAAATCTAAATGTTTTTTTCACGATTTGCCGCAAAGACAAAACCTATTTGAAAAAACTTTTTTGGTGAATTTCCAGTAACATTAAAAGATAATTTATGGTAACAAAAGTTTTATTAAAATACAATTCTATTTGGTCTGAGGATAAAGTTTTTTTTACTCACACTGAAGTTAAGCAGCTGTATACTTATGCCAAAAATAAGGGATTTTTCTAGACATCTTTTAGGAGTAATGTTCATTCTGTTTTTGCTAGCAGAGATCTATTTTTATAAGTTATGTTTGTTTTTGGAAATTCATTTTATCAGTTTGTAGATTAGTTAAGTTTGCAGAGTATGTATATGTGACTTTGACCAGATTGCAGGAGGGCATGAGACAATCTTTAGAGGTAGAGCAAAAGCAATTCAGGATCTCACCGCCCCCAGGAAAAACTCAGAAACAATGTTTAGTTTTACATATGCATAGTATAAAAAAACTGGTTTGAGTTTCGACACAAGTTTTTTTTTATGGGATGACTGTATGAAAAGTTTCAGGGTAAAAGGGTTAATGTAAAATGAGCATTTGGGAACTTGAAAAAGTGCCTTTCATTAGACAGGTGGCTGCCTTTTACAGGTTAGAATAGGATAGGATTATTGCACTTAATAGGCTCTTCAAAATCACGAACAGATTCGCCATTTTTCTGCAGGCTATGACTGTAAATGTAGTTGGAATATCCCAGGTGCTGCCTGACATACTACATTTTCTGTCCTCCATTGTCTGATTTCCAACCATAATTTCAGGACTGGAAATTATGCCATGAAAAACTCCTTGTAATTTTGTTAAAATCCAAACTTCATCTCCAGGATTTATTTCTGATTTTGTCGAAAAGATTTAGTTTTCTTCAAATTATTAGAATTAATGAAACTTGCAATCATGACAATAATTACATTTTTAGAACTGGATAAACCATTTAATTGGAAAATTATGAATAATCATGTGAGATAAAGTTTAGCGAAATGCAATTTTCGAATGATTTCTGAGAAATCAAAAATCTGGAAATTCATGAAAGTTTCTCAGATTATTTATCTCCTCAAACCCTGGTTTTCTGACTCATTTGAGGTTGCAACATGCAAATCTCACTTTTTTTTCCTTTTTTAGTACATTTAAAGTTTTGAAGACTGAGAGGAAAAAAACTGCATACTACTAGTCATTGTAAAACTTAAGCAAAAACATTGAAAACCAAAGATTTATTTGTTATCTTTTTTTATGCTTCCAAAGAAAAATTTAAGTTTTCATGAGGCAAACTACTAGCTTTTTATTAGATGGCAGCTAGACGTTTTATTTGTCTCTATGGGCCTTAGCACTGAAGTTTGTGATTTAAACTGTATTAGTTCGTATCAGTTTGGGCCATTTTCTGTTTTAGTGAAAGAAAAAAAGGATGGCGAGAGAAGAGGCAAAAAGTTTTTGAATTGTCAAAGCTTCCTGAAAAACCCCAGTCTTCATTGTTGTCTTCAAATGAATCATCTTTGGAAAGCTCGAGGGAAAGTAGCCAATATCAAAACAACCAGGTCTCTGTCAATGCAGATGATTCTAATAGTCCTAATGATGAACATTCTAGTGAAAGTGAGTTTATTGAGCAAGGCAAAATAGAACATTTTGATGAAAGAGCTGGTGTAAGGCCTCAAGAGCTGCAATTATATCAGAAGAGTAGTTCTAGTGAAATAGATTCAGCCAATGGTAATTTTGATTTAGTACCGTTGTTGCGAAAATGGGCACTTGATCATGGATGCACCCGACCATGTGTCAATGACTTGCTAAAGATACTCAACGATGCAGGACATGTACTGCCTAAAGATGCGCGAACCCTCTTCAAGACTCGAAACAATATAACTTCTGTTCCAATGAATAATGGGGAATACATATATTCCGGTTTGAGGAAAGTTATTTAAAAGATTTTTGAAAAACATGGTTTTGATGGTTCTATGGAAATATTCTGCAACATTGATGGAGCTTCAATATTCAAATCGACAAGTTACCAATTGTGGCCCATCCTTATGAAGCTTGATGATTTGT
>JANSTP010035457.1:0-14808 GCA_025330745.1 Cladonema radiatum
GAGTTGTTTAAAATATTCTACATGATAATATATTTGAAGAAACACGTTTTTTTACATGATAGAGAAAATGCTCAATATATATTGATATTATGTCATATTTGATGACGCACATTATTTTATATGATAAAGTGCTTAATATATATTTCCTGCGTAAAATAAATTTTCTGACAAGTTTTCTACGAAGTGGAATTTAAAAAAAATTATCACCATGGCATTTTTTTTGCAGCCGCAAAGCTTTGAAATTTCCTATACCGCAGCATTTAGTATGGCAATTGCCGTGTGCCGCCGCTAAAATTAAGGTTTGGATCTATGTTTTATAATATTAGGAAACATAACATTTGAAAATGCTTTTAAATGTTTTCTTTCACAGAGAATCCCCTTTTTCATGGTTTAAAAACCTTAAGCTTGAAAAAAAAAGGAAAAAAAAAGAAAAACAGAAACATGTCAGGAATTTCAAAATTTTATGTTCGATTAGTTCTTATTCAGAATGACCATACAACTGTGTTTTTGCCGATCAAATATTTGGTTTTGACAATCTTTATTTAGAAAGTGCCTTCAAAAAGCATTGGTTTCACATCCAAGAAAAAAAGACCAAAAATTGGAAGAGAAGTTAAAATTTATAGTTATAAAGGTCAAAACCCTTACGTTATTAATAGTGTCTTACGTTATTAACATTGCACGATTCTGAAGTGTTGTATTGGCCTGCTAATGCAGTCCGAGCAAGAGATTACTGTGCGATCCCTTACTAAAATTGCGCATATAAGTAGATTTAGAGTATATACATTTACATTTTAAAAAAGAAAAGTTGAATAGTGATGAGTGGAAAGAAAGTGAAAAGTGAAAAGTCAATGAGAGTTGCCTTCAATTAAATCTAAAATTTTTAAAAGTAATGTAACACTTAAAAACAACGCTTCCTCAAATGAAAGAGTTCATTTCATTATATAACAGTCTTCTTACAAAATTAAAAGATATGCTCTCCTTCATGAGATATTTAGCTTAAAATGTTTTTGGGAATGCCTGAAACAAAAAATGCTGACATACAAAAAGTACAATATCTCACCATCTGCACATTTTTGTATCACAAAACTTTCGGAGGGTCTGCATTTCTATATTAGTGTTATGGAAAATCAATAGATTTTGCAAATTCAAATTGTTACCAGCCCCAGCCCCTTTTTGTATTTTTGCTAAGATAACAATTAGGGTATATGTGTACTTGGTTTGGGTAGGTATGGTATAGTACAGTTGTTCTTTGAGAAAGTTTTTGAGAATTTTTTTTTTAATGGGGTCATTGACTTTTGCCATAGGTTGGAAAATAAGGTAACTGAAGGTAATCTGTCTTGTTCTGTACTTTCCCTCTCACAATCCCCATTTTCCCTTTTTTTGTTTTGAGTTTTTAATTTACTTATCTGTTTATTACAACTAATTTATTGATTTCATTTTTATTTTAATGGTTTTGTAATTAGTATCGTTTTTACTGTGGTACCAATTATAATCACATAGTCATATATTTACCTAATATTTATTTAGACAGATCACACAATTTTGATGTGGAACTTAGATCATCTACACAGGAGTTGCCGGTAAGGAAAAGATTGAGAAATATTTAATCAATATTATATGTTTACAAGGGAAAAAAAATATATCATAAGACAAAACGAAATATTGTAAAATATAATGTGTAGTGACATTGGGTTGATATTAGAACACATATTAAAAAAGTAATATTGTCATTAATTTTTTTGGCAAGTCACTAAATTTGTATTATTACTAGCAAAAAAATTTTATGCAGCTGTTAGAAAATGAATGGACAATGTCACATGTACCAGTTTTGCAAAATTTCCTACCTTAAAACGACATTGTTACGAAATTTGGCTATTTCTTACTACTGTAATCTCTTTAATGTGCTAAACAACACGATCATGTTATCTATAAGAACAACCCTAGGCAAACCTGCATCCCTCCTACTTATTTTTTTTTTCTACTTTACTCACCTGACAATCTACTAATTTCACAACTCTGGGTTTTTCCAACATGAATATATTTTAATTTAAATCTATTTGCCTAATTTTATATAATGATTCATCTTAACATCAACAAAGTTAGCAGACATCTTGCTCTTGATGTTGCACTTTCAGATCTTGACAGCAGTTCTAAAATTTGATATTTTATTTTTGCAACTTTTTTGTGAAATTATTTGAGTGTCAGAACTTTTTCAAGCTTGTCCTGCAACCCAGCCTCCTTCTTAAGACTTGGAAACCTTTATACTATGCCTGGTTTAGTATTTTGTTAAGAATTATAAAGAATTGTAGTATGTTTTGGAATTTTATTTTATAACTTCAGTTGTATTTAAATCTATCACTTACAACAATATTCTTCAGGAATTGGTGTTATGGCAAATTTCATTGATTGGAAAAAATTGATTCATAATTCATGACTATGCATTAAAAATACAAGGCAATTTTTTTTGATCGTTTATTTTCAATGTTTTTAGCCCTAAGCAACAGTAGGCATTCTATTATTTTGCAATTCATTTAAATGTAGGGAGTGTGTTCAGTTTCCAAAGCATTTAAGTAAGCCTCATATTTTTTTATTTTTTTTTTATATTGAATAAGTGTCACACAATGTATCAGTTTCATACCAATTTTTGTTTTAGTATGACTATCAGTCTATAATGCATTATGGAAAATCTGCATTTTCTAAAAACGGACAGGACACGATAGTCCCTAAACAAAGCGGTGTCGCAATAGGGCAAAGAGTTGGAGTTACTAATTTAGATATCAGAGGTGTTCAGTTGTTACAACAATGTCGTAAGTAAAGACTTCCCTTATAATTTTTTTTTCCTTCTGGCTTCATAATGTGACTTTGTACGATACTTCTAAGAAAATCTGTCTTTAGCGCAGAGAAAATGATTTAACATGATAATAATTTAAAATTCACATGGTCATAATCATGCAAAATTAATATCATGATTTCTTGTGCTGTAGGATATTTTCTCCTTATTATTTTAATTAGGCTAATATATGTTTGTTTATACAGAGGTTAATACAGAAAAATAAAGTAAAGGTCAGTTGCTATTGATATTGTGGCCAATTTACTTATGTTGGTATTAATGTTCTTCACGTGAAACAGGGAGGTTTTTGCTGTCGGTTCAATGGATAGTGCCCAAGCAGGCATTCTTGAATCAAATTGCTCCTTAAGATTGTACCTGAATTAATGAAAAGAGAATAAACAGAGTATAGTTGATTCTCACTTTTTCACACAAAAAAGTGTGCCCAAAACCAGTGTATTGACCTGGAAAGTGGGCTGTATTAACGCACTTGTTATATGAGGTAACAGAAAACAATAACAGAAAGCTGAATAGAAACTATAGTGATAATAGCAACAATATTATTGATAATGACAAGCTGCTAGAAAAATGAGCCTAATCACAACTCATTGTTATCAACTAACAGAATATATGTTACAGATGGGCAGAAGGGCAAAGATTAATCAATAAATAATTAATGGCGTATTGACTAGTTGAAGAAGTATGAAACACCCTTTTTTTTGTCTGGAGAAGAATCTATGTACAAATGAACAAGGATAAAAAGAAAGATGAAAATGTCAAATCACTCTACTTTGAAACTAACATTGCTGTATTATCTGATATCTGGATATCCCAGTTCCGAAGAATAGGAAGAAACAATCAATTAAATTATGTTTATTACTGAGTATTGTTCAAACAAATGAGCCATAAAGAATTGTATTTACATTAGTAATACCTAGACTTATAAACCCTGAGTAATTTAAAGTGGTAAATTCCCATTTCTTGAGAAATAAATAAACTATTTACCAAGAAAATATATGTGTACTTATTGCCACTTGCAAATAACAGTAATCTCTGTTGAACTAATTTAAAAATCAAAATAAATTTGTGAGCAAAAAAAAATTATATACAAATGTAAAAAGTTTAGACAGGGAAATTCTTAACAAAATCTAGCAAGCAACCTAACATACGATCTGTTGATTGAAATAGTGTTAGGCCACTAAAATGGTGATTCGAAATCCGAGATGGCCCTTTTTTAGGAGATCCCTTCCTTGTGTCATGTGATCGATGACATCATTTTTTAAGGTCAGTGAAAATTTTTTTTCTTCAAATATTGTTCATGTTGGTATCAATCCAAAGATAATTAAAAACTAAACAAAAAATACCAAAAAAACTGTTGATGTTAGCATTTTCACTTTTGCAAAATATTGTTTTTCTAATTTTTTTGCTTCTACATGGTGAAAATATCTATATGAGACCTCTATTTAGGACAAAATTTGATGCTCTTTTCCACTGATATCACGATATAAGTGATTTAAGAAAGAAGATGAAAAAAGTTGTACAATGTTAATTAGTAGATGTTAATGAGTAGATAGCAATGACATGTGCATGTTATCACTATGCAGCATTAATTATTGTCCAGTCTTCAGCTGATTACTTTGAAGTCATCTTTGAAGTCATCTTTTTGGATAACAACTTAAATTGCTGGAATATTATTAGGTGGGACCAATTTCACTAACACGACGTTATAATAATGCTGTTATAAAGTCATAACAGCGTTGACACTGTCAGAAGCTAAGGAGGGTGTTTTTGATGAAGATATCACTTTTTGGAGGGCTAGTAAACCAATGAAATGATAGAGACTTGTTTAGTTCATGAGTATACACCTATATGGTTAGATTTCCCCTATGATGATCTTATGCATAGAGGATATGTTATGCAGTTTTTTTACTTTCAAAAAAAAAAAAAAAACAATTTTCTTGTATCTGTCAACTTCAAACAACTTTTTGAAAAATGGATAAAGTTAATACCTGTTACTATGGGGGTGTCTGTTTGCCAATATCAATTGTGTGTCATAGCTATGTCAGTACTGAGTTGATGTACTTGCATGTAGCATTATTGTAAATTTCTTTTGCTTTACAGTCAATCAGTAATATCAACCAAGTAAACAATGTTTGCCCTCGGACACCTTACACAAGACAAGTATATTTGATGTCATATCTTCTTTTTCAGGTCTGATCATAAGAAAGTTAGTAGGCGAGTGGTCATCAGTCTAGACATGTGATTACAGATATTTTTGCTAGATTGTCTCTTATCATTGAGAGTTATTGACTTTTTTAAGAGAGTGGTAATCACACTACTAAATGAATTTATGTGTGTGTGAGTGCGTGCGCGTGTGATTACATGGCTCTTATGACAAGGCCTGTATTTAATCCCCATGGATTGAAGAGGTTGATTGTTCATAAATTGTTTATTATCAATTTTATTATAACCTGAAACAATAGCTAATCAAGGATATTTAACAATCGAGGACTTTTCTTTCTTTGTCACTAAGTAAATAATAACAGAAAACTTGAGGTCGGTTGACAAGGGTCTTGAATGTTTTTTCTTTTGATTCTTTTTTTCTATTGATAACGAATTCCGGGTGCAGTAGTTTACTATTCATTAGATACATCAGTGTCTTTTGGTGATTATTTGTTCATTTGTATAAATTGTACATAACATCTTCAATTCTAATAGAAAAATGCTTTAACTCCTTCATCTTTTGATGAATGATATAACTGGCTAAGTCTGTAATTAATTCCTTCTCACAAATTTCAATTTTACCGATAAGTTGCAGTTTAACTGTCGGTTGAATTCGATTATAATATTATTTTTTTATTGTAAAAACTTGATTATACATCAATTATAGAGGCATGTATACATCAATCAGTACATCAAATAACCCCTTTTTTCAGCACCTCTTGTAGTTTTGTTGTGGGGATGCCATTCTTAGTTAAAAATCCATGTCTTCATTTCCCTTAAAGAGGATATTTCTATTTCTGACTTTTTTATCATTTACTAATGATAATGTGGTACTGCTATTGTACAGAGATTTACTGTCTGTAAATGCGATTATTATTTTATCACTTCTTAAACCACATTCTTTTGCTAAAGCTGCAACCAGAAAGGCAGTGTCACAACCATCTGTTAGCACTAAGGTCTCAGCAGCTAATATTGAGCGTGCTACTCTGCGAAGTTTGTTAGACTTCTACATAATTGATGAAACCCTTTTGCCATCTGATATGTATACAATATGCCCTCCTTGGCAATATCCAGATTCAAGATTATTGAAACTTGCTTCTGAGTAAACAAGAGTATGGGACTTCATGCTATGTAAGGGACTAAGTTTGATTGAAGATGGATTGTTTTGAACAAGTCTAATGATCTTATTAACCTCTTTAATATCAGGGACAGTGGCTTTTTGGATTCTGGAACTGAATGATGACACTTGGAAATTTGTCTCAGGTCTAGACATATTGGCTTGCCAATTGAGTTGTACTATAACACTTATATATTCTGACTCTTTACTGCTCAGAGGATAATTTATTTGAATATCAGGTACTTTGATCAGTTTAATTGCATATGCTTAGGAGATTTGGTCAACTTCAATAGACTTGTTGAATTAATATTGAGTAGTTTGTAATCCAACATAATATCGGAAACAACTGTCATTTTCAGATCCTACTTGAAAGATCATTTTGAATTGCTATTACTCCTATATTAAAGATCGTTAACAAACAAAAGTATGATTCCAATCATCTTTCCTCCTTTGAAACAATAAAATAGAC
This sequence comes from Cladonema radiatum, assembly GCA_025330745.1. Lineage (NCBI taxonomy): Eukaryota > Metazoa > Cnidaria > Hydrozoa > Anthoathecata > Cladonematidae > Cladonema > Cladonema radiatum. The sequence continues at coordinate 6,637 of JANSTP010035457.1, forward strand.
CTTGATTGAATTTAGACTGCCTTCCACCTACTTTATGTAACTTTTTGAGTTTTAGGTACTGATAACATGGTGCATTAGCTAGTCCATACACACATTTAGGAAGAAGCCATAGATTATTAGTCTTTGCTTCTTTTGGAGGTTATACAACAGTTCTTCTTTCTTGTTGCTGTTATGTTGCTTCTTTCCATATGGTATTTCAAGTTTCTTTGCATTAAAGGTCTATATTTTTATGATAATTTTCTTTTCTTTTCGTTGTGTATAGTGTCTATTTTTGGTGCTTGAGATGCTCGCTTCCTATTGTCTTGGTAAGCAATTTTGGTTTTTTTTACTTTGTGTATCATTTTTGCTCTGTGTTTGAACTCTTCTCTATCTTTGATAGGAACTTTGATTCCTGGGCTGTTTCTATCTTCGTCATTGTCACTATCATCACCACTACTATCGTTGTAGATGCTATTTTTGTCAAGGCTCTTATTATTCATACAGTGAAACATCCAAGTGGCAAAAACCTACAGTTCTTAACAAAAGTTGCATTATTCAGAGGTGTCTGCTATGTAGAGGTTTCTTTATAAGGATTTGACCATCATTTGGAGGTTTCAGTTCACTGTATCATTATTTAGAGGAAGACTAGTTAACATGTTATTGATGGAGGGTAAATTTCATCTTTTCGTATTACAGTTCCTCTAGCATCATACCCTTCACTTATAGCATCTTTTAACACGTTATTATTTTCCTTTGACTGTAAGCAAAAAGGATGTACTCGAAAATAGAAGCTACTATATTTAACAAATACGTGCTGCCCAATTTGTCCGATAACTTCACAAGAACCCTTCCATTATTTACTATCATTGCATTTATAATTAACAGTGTCTCCAGTGACATACTTATTATCACCACTTAATAGGATGTTGTGTGAAAGTGCTCGCTTAATTCCTTTATCGTTTTTGCTAGTGATGATAGCCTTTCAGCAGTATTTAGAGCATTCACATTCTTCAGAACCTTTTTTGTGTGATTTAACTTTGCAGTTGCTGGTACATTATCTGTAAGATTAGATAATAAGTTGGGATTTCTTCCAAATACCAACTGGTAAAGTGAAAAACATGTTAACCAAACAATTCTTAGTGTTAATTGTCCTAAAGAGAGCTAACTCTGTACTGCAATTAGAATTGCTAATAATCAATTGCTAATAATCTTTTCGATCATAATAGCTAAAGTTTGGTTGTGGCGCTCAACAACACCATTAGTCCATGGGGCTTCTGCTGTAGTGTTGGTTTTCAAACCCAAGGACTCACAAAGATCTATCAATTTATTGTTATAAAAATTCTCCTCTATCATTTACAAGTATTTTCTTCCACTTACTGTAAACTGACAGGCAAGTTATGAAAAATATTGTTTTGACTATTACCATGAAAATGATGTGTTTTTAGAATTTTAACAAGCTTGTTGTTAGTTTTTACTGTTATGAGCGTTTCAAAATATTGATTTTTAGTTTTATTCTTTTGAGAATTTTTTTATTTTATAATCTGAAAGATGTTTTCACTTAGCTTATCATTACTTCTTTGTTTTACTGAATTATTTGGTAATACTGGTTCACGTCAATTAGTGTGAGCAAATTGAGTATGGAACTGACAAGCATACTAGATTTGAATGTAGGATCAAGGATCCCTGGTTTGATCTATAGATATTTGAACAAAATTTACATTGTGTTTTTTATAGGCATTATGACGTCATTAAAGGAATATTATATATTACAACTGATTGAATCTTAATATTAGTAAGAAAAAGAAAATATAATGCAAGGATTGCTTTTATCCAACCCAGATATCAAGATTTCATTTTTCAATTTATAATAAAATTCTTTCAAGTTATAATAAAATTTCAAATTATTTTCTAAGCTTCATCAACATATACTTTTAGTAGCTTAAGATAACATCTTAATAACAAACAACTGAAAGCATTTAAGTATCCATACGTGGCATATTTGATTGTATTTCATTATTATGCAACATTATGTTATTCAATCTTAGGTTCTATGATTTCAACTCTTAACTGAAGATTAAGAAAAATAAACTATTTTTCCAATTTTGCAATATTTGACATTTTTTATTTTACTTCAGCTCTTTGTGGGGATGAGGTATGTAATTCCAATGCTATCTGTGAAAGTGATGCATGCAAATGTAAGGAAGGATTTAGAGGTGATGGAGTTCAATGTGCAGGTAATTGTTCTCACTTTTGCAAAGATTTTACATTATAAGATAGTCTAGTTAGTTTAAACAAATTTGTTTAAAAGGAAGGAATAACAAGTTATTGAAACCATCATGCTGTTATCAAGATTTTGTACATTTAATCAATTACTAAAATATATATTATTTCTTAGCAAATTATATCATAAAATAGTTTTTAACTACCAAAAGTTATATTGTTTTGCATCAATATAACCATATTAGATTTAATTCAGTATTAATAAAAAGAATATACTAGTAATGGCAATAGAAAATGCCACACCACTTGTATAATCTCAGTCTCTAATAGTTTCTTTAAGATAATTGATGGGTTTTTTCAATGCCACCCTTTTACTTAGTTTCCTATTAAAGCAGTGCCCTGTTTAGGCACCCACTCTGCAGTACAATTTATTGGATAAGTGCCCCTTTCAAATAAGCACACACATGTCTGGTTGAGCGCTATCCGTGATGAAAGCCAAGGGAAATGGTCAGTAAAGATTGAATAGACAGCACAGTTTTGTCATGTTTTTTTTTCATTTTTCATTTCATTTGTTACTGCAAAAGTTAAAAAAAAGTTGCCTGTATTGAAAGACATAACATTAGTTTTATTCTTTTTGATTTGCTTTCAAATCTATATTATTGAACAAGTGCCCCCCTCATATATGCACCCCCTTGAAATAGTGCCCGCTCAAGAGTCTGGGCGCTTAAGGATAGTGTTCGGGTTAAGTTTGTAGTGACATTTTTTCTCAAAAAGAGCCAAAATTTTTTCGAATTACTTTTCAAATTACTGCTAATATGTTTTAAAAAGTTTTTAAAACACTTTTCTTAGCCATATAAGTAATTTGTTTGGAAAATTCGTTTTGGGGACAAAAATTAATACTGATCAGAATGGTTTGTATTCTGAATATCATGGTCAAGGAAGTAAGTCAAATATATGCTTTTATTGGCAATGAAATTTAGAATCAAGTATCATCCCTAATATTAATGATAAGTTCTGTGAACAGAGAAATTTTCAAATTATCACTTTAATTGTTCTTTTCTTTGAGAATATGGAATGCCTCCCTAGAAGATTTTTATTCTTAATTTTTGAACTACATTGTAATAAATCCTGCTTGTTTCATTTATGGTTTATAAGGGAAAGATCTTATCTTTTATCAAGGTTTACTGACAAGCATTAGACAACTATTGTTAACTTTTAATACTTGCAGATATCAACGAATGTACTGATGATCCTAATATCTGTGGTTCAAATTCACAATGTACCAATAGTATTGGAAGTTATTCATGCTCTTGTCCTAATGGATATAGTGGTAATGGTGGTATAGGATGTACAGGTATAAAATTAATATGGTTTTTTATATGGATAAGCATATTCTGTCTGCATTTTTCTCCATCTTCTAGTTTCCACAATTTGTATTTTCGTAAGAATAATTAGCCAGCTTAATTTTTTAAGGGATATCAAATGATAAGATTTATGCCAAATTCTTATTAAAGATCATGAATAATAATAATCCACACATTTTTACACAGGAAGTAAGTCATTAACTTGATTGACAATACAATTTTGGATTGAAGAATATCCATAAACAATGGAGTGAGATTTTCAGAGATTTTCTAATTACCTTTTATCCCACTGGTCTTTATATCTGTTTTAACTTTCTAGCTCATCAGATAAGCTCTTTTCTTTTTTTAAGGTCTCCTGACAATCATCCAAAAAACTATCTTTGTAACTTTTGTTCATACTTCTAGATATCGACGAATGCTCTGAGAATGCTGGTATCTGTGGTTCAAATGCACAATGTAACAATACTCTTGGAAGTTTTACATGCACTTGTACTGATGGATATAGTGATGGTGGTACTGGATGCACAGGTATGAATTTAGCATGATTTTTATGTTTCTTAAGTGAATTCTGAGGTCAGAAAACTGATAAATCTATAACATATAACTGATGTAATATATATTATATTGTCTAATTGATTATATTCGTCTCAAGATGCATCAAAACTGAACTTTTCTGGCTATCTGACATTTTTTCCAATGATAAAGGCAAAGAGGATCATACTTGTCCATAAAGACAGCATGCCTGCCTGCTCACCTCCAACAATATTCAATTTTCATTTCAGCTACAAGACCAAACGTCAGTTATCTGAGAAATATAGTGTTATATTGTGTATGTCATGAGAACACGATTTAAAGAGGCACTATCGGATTTTTTCTAATTCACTAACTGGAACACTGAGCCTACACTGTACCCACAAAAATATTTCTTTTCCTGAAAAGTCTATTTGAAAAGGGAGTAAAGAGGACATTTTCTGATAAAAACAACTGTTTTTGTTTACAAATATTGGCGAACATCAGTTGCTCTGCTTGATCATTTATGATACTATTTTCAAAAGAAAATATTTCTTTTATGACTATTTTCAAAAAAAGATAATTCTTTTTATAAAGATTTATTTTGCTTAACCTTTGATGCCGCTTCAAAAGAAAAACTTTCTATTTGTAGTGAAGAAGAAAATTTCCATGGAAACATCGTGACGAAAGTAAAGAGATTCATTTCATAAAAACCAGTTGCATTATTTTTCACCCTAAAAATAAAATTTGGTGCAACATATTTTCCCCATTTTCCACCCAAATAAATAATTTTTTCAAAAAAGAAATACTTCTGTGAAATAAGCATCAGTTATGGATTGCATCTAAAGAATAAAAATAACTGTCTTGTTAAATCAGCAAATGAAATGTAAAAAAAATACCACTAGTAATCTCTTGAAGAAAGTTGAATGTTTTTCAAAAACTCTTCATTCTGGAAATCTCCGTCTAATAAAAGAAGGTCTCTACAAAGTTAGTATTCATACTGGCATTATGTAAAATATTATCTTTGACACATGTTCACTCTGACGTTTCAAGATGGTCAGCTGCAGCCTTGTAGATTGTGTTAACTATGGAATAAAAAATAAAAATATATCCTTTCATGGAATACCTAAAGATGAAAAAAATAGCATAAACTTGGAGTATTTAAAAAATCAAACTAAAAAGATCCTCCTAGACTGAGTTCTTTTTTATTCTGCGTCGACAAGTAAGTACAAAGGACAAAGCGTATATAATAAAAAAGTAAATAACAAAAAAGAAAAAAGAAAAAAGAAAATTAATCATACCCACAACAATGAAAACAAAACACAGGGCTTTATTATGTCTGAATTCCTGTATTATAACAGTAATAAAAAAGACAAATTAAAGAAAAAAAAGAACATGTTTGGCACAAACGGCTGAAAATTTAAGATAAAGAAAATGACGGTGCATCAAAACGCTTCGTTTTTTTTTAATATAATTGATAGTGGAAGCAATTATAGATTGATTATCTAAATCTGAAAGAGATATATTGCCATATAGGTGTGTTTCCACTTTTCTCTATTTTCGCATATTATGTGCAAATTGAGGGTGTACCAGTACTACTTGGTTAACCCTATTCCACATGGGCTTTTTTATGTACGTTGATTGCATGGGGGAGGGGGGAAACTACTCCCCCAAGTTAAAATATCTAATCAACGAAATCGAATGAAACTCGGCACAAATGTAAAACATCATAAGCAGTTTTCAAAAATCAAGTTTTGACCCCATTAAGTCATGTGATTGAGTGATGACATCATCAAAAACACCAAAAATTGACGAAATTTCTAATTTTTAGAGGTAATTTTTGACCTACCAAAGGTGAGACTTCCCAAATGATTCAGATGCTGAAAATCGGTGATGTTAAGTAGAATGAAAAAGGATTTTCATAAAATATCCATAAAATCAAAAATATTTGTAAATTGGGGCAAAATGGGGCATTTTACCAGGGAGCAAATTTGTTAGAAATTTTCAGATAAAAAGACGTCTGTATTTTGATGTATGGTTTGAAAACTAATACAAAATGAGTCAGGTTGGTGTATTATCTTGACTTAATGATAACTAAATTAGTTTTGTTGTTTATTAGTTACCTAAAAAGTGATGATGTCATCATAATGACATTACTATGCCGTCAGACCGACTTTGTTCAACCACTGATAAAATATTTTAACAATTTAAGTCAGCAAACACAAGATTAAATTAACAAATCACTAGTCAAACTGAAATATTACCAAAGATGCTCTACCAAGGTCAATTGATGACATCATAGCAAGGGACTGGGACCGAGTTACAAATTTTTTTTTGTTGGAAAATGATCACAATTAAATTTTGTACACTCAGGCAAAATTTCATACAAAAATATTAACTACAACGGAATCTACTAAAAAAAGTATTTTGGGGGAGGGGGGTAAATTTTACCCCCGCCCCTTATGTGGAATAAGGTTAAGCATTGGTTGAGTATTCATATACTTGATGAAGGGAATATTGAAAGACCTGCTTTTAAAATGAATATTTTTGTTTTTTAATTTTATGAGAAAATAACTGTTTCTATTACATCTACATTATTTTTCTATAGTTTTATTAAGCACCCCATCCAGTTAATGTATGTAATGTATGAAGAAATAAATGAAAAAAGCATTAAAAACGCTTTAGACGGGGCGGGTGCTTATTGAACAAAATACCGTGCTTATTTACACAGGGGTGCTAACTCCATTATTTACAGTATGTTTGCCCACAAAATGTTTTATTTTTTTCCTTTTTGTGAAGCATTTTCTGGGGAAATTTGTTTGTTTTTATCCATTTTATGGCCAATAAACCAATGGTTTTATGAAATTATCAAGCTAAAACCAGTTCTTTTATTATTAAACATGTCCTGTTATCTTTTCTCAGTACAATTTTATTCCTCGCTAGGGATTTCTTCAAATACATTAATTCCATGTGACACTTGCAATTAAAAAGTAAACTCACAATTGTAAAGATAAAGGTTCTTCACTAAATATGCAGATTTATATGCTCGATGTTACATTAAAACTAAACTCAAGAAGTAAAATGTTGTCCTTTAATAGTAGAATGTTCCCATTGTTAACATGTTCATTAAGATGCTCACATGCTGCTTGTCATGTTCTTGTCATGTTCATCTGTCCAGAGGTATGAATAGAAAATCATGACATAAGTCATGTTATGTTCATATATTTCACTTCGTAAATTGTCTAATGATGTCAAGTGATGTTATAAATATTCCAAGCATTGTGTCACATACTGATTTTCTATCCTCCGATTTTCTTCATTCTATTCTACAGCTTAAATTATGTCATTCTCATGATCATGATTGTTGCTATTTTCTCTTTTGCAAATAATTTTGCTTTCATGTTGAATCTTTGCTCTCAAGAATTTGTTTCGGCCTTCTGTGTTTTGCTCGCTAAGTCATTTTCTTCATCACCTGTACACACCTCCTCGATTGTTGATTTTTGTTCATAAGCCTTAATTTGGGTTTCGATTTCAAGATCACAAACCATCTGATGTTATCTTTCTTCAAGCAGCCAAATCTTTGGTATCTTTTTCATAACTCTAGTCTGTGGATTAGGTAGCTTGGTTAAAATTTCTTTTTCAGCATAATGTAGTTAACATTCAATGTAAAATCTTCATAAAACTTGATTTGGATAAAGGAGTTATGTATTTCCACATCTTTAGTAGCGGTTCTGTGCGTTTGTTCAATGACCTTTCTTTCTTTTTTAATTGGTTTTATTTGCATCTTTGAAACTAATTCTGTGCAAAGGTATTAACTGCTAGCCCCAGTATCAAATAATATTCTTACGTCAATACCATTTCTACTATTTTGGCTATTAATGAGAAAGTTTTTGAAAGAAAATTCATCAAAATGTATGCTCTGGTGGCTGACAAGTTTCATTTGTAATAGGATTATACAAAATACTTTGTGCCCATGGTTTCAATTAAAGGGATTCCGAGGTGAAAATGTAAGTTCGGTTCAGATGAAAGAGGAGAAAAAATGATGAACGCCAGTTTTTATTTCACCTCAATCCGACTTTTCGTTCTCGAGATATTTGAT
>JANSTP010035568.1:0-25366 GCA_025330745.1 Cladonema radiatum
ATTTGTGAAAAACAAGTCCTAATTCATTGCCCATTAACACAAATATTGAAAGATATTTCCAAAAGTTCCACAGACATTCATCCGCCATCAGCCATTTTTAGCAAATGACTTTTCAAAATTCCCACCACCACTCACGGCCTCCAGTCGCACGATGGTTAGGCCTGTAACTATAGTAAGCCTTGTAAATAACCCTTTTCAGATTCTTTGGAGAGCCCTTCTCGCTCTAGCCTAATAGAAAGTTCAAAGGACTATAGTTTAGCTCTAAAATTCTAAAAAAGACAAATTAGTTGCTGTTCATTAGATCTTACTGAAAGACATGCAATATCTCTACCTTCTGCTATCTGGAACATTTTTATCAGTGCCTGAAAGGTTTAAGATAAAGAGTGTCTACTTTTTTCAGCCCAAAATTCTTCATAAAAACGTTATAAATGAGTTGTTGGAAAGTTTGATTTTGAGTTACAATTTTGTCCGATAACACTAAAGGCTGCTTCTTTGTGGTTTAGTTTCTTTGACAGTACAAGTTTGCCTTGGCAATAAAGTTACAATTTTGCCAATACAAAATTTACCAGTTGACTTTGACATGTCGGCAGACTTTTCTTTCCCAAACGAATTAGGAAAATTGACTTCTTCACCACCATTATCACCAACATTATGATTCTGATCACCACAATGTGACTCTTCTCCTAGTAATGAAAAAAGGAACGAAAAAATCAGTAAGTAGAAAATAATGGTTGACGCTATAACCGTGGTCAAAAATATTGGAACAGTTTTGAGCTTTTTCGATATATATCGGAACCACCAGCCATAACTGAAAGGAGATAATTTTAATTCTAAAGATAGTGATCACAATTTCCTGTCGCAAAAATCGCATGTTAAATGAAAAGTCAAAATTTGAAAACTGCACAATCCACCCTTTATCCCAAATATTTTTGTCCACGGTTGTAGGTTCCCTACATGCGTTTTCTTTTGTCATCTGTCAGTTTATTTCTATGTTTCAGCATTTTACTTATTTATCTATTTATTTAATTATTTTTTTAGCGCAGCGTATAGCTTAATGACCTGCTAAAGCACTTTTTATTGATGTTTGGCAAGTTAGGCCTAAAAGACCAAAGAATTTTTAAGCTTTGAATTGTATATTTAAGGAACTTTCGTTAAATTTAGCGGACTCTTTTATGTCGAACTAGCTACAGTCTGATATAAATATGTGTTCGATAGAAAGTAGTTGAGATAGAGAGAGATTAATACATACTGGTTTTCAATTTTTATGCCGAAATTCTACTTTAAGATTGAGTTTCGTTGTTTCCAAGTAACTGGTTTCGAGAAAAATGTTGAATGGTGTATACCTAAGCCGACTAACAAAATCAGCTCTGTAAGTTTTTTATCTTCGTTCATTATTCTTTCATGAAGTCCTTCATAATAATCAATGGGCATAGAATTTCCATTGGCGATGAAAGCATCCATTAGTCGTTTTTTTGAATCAAGATACGGAAGGAAATTGTGGGTGTTTGAAAAACCAGATGACCAAAGAAGGTATTGATGTTTACATACAGAGCCGTTTTGGCCAACTTCGCATCGGCATACACCAATATTCATGTCAATAATGAAGGTTTTTTTGGAGTCCTTCAAACTCGGCATCTCAAATAGGCCTGTTCCAAGATGTTTCACGCAACTGAGAACGCTTTTTTTTTTTTTTTAACTTTCTGTTATTTTTTCGTAACCAACTAGTTCTCCTTTTTTCTTTTGCAGGCCTTGAAACCGCCGATTGTATACTCCGTCAAATTTACCCACAGCTATGCTCAAGAATTTTGTCTTGAAATGACTGCTGCAATCATAAAGTAGTTTTGGTAGTAAGCCATTAATATTGATTTCTCTTGTGCCATTTAGTATTTTGTCTTTCAGAACCAAGAACTGAGATTCTACTGCGTTATTGGTATTGTTTCCTCGAGTGAGTTTGTTCCATCTATAGCAATGGGCCCAGACTTCTATGAAGTTGTACAAGTCTTCAAAATATTTTTCCAATAGTTTATTCTTTGAAACGACATGGCTCTCGCTCTCAATCTAAATTGAGGGAGAAAACTCTGTACAGGACAATGCATTTTACAGACAACTGGTTGCTTTTCATTATATATCTATCTAGGTTATCTTTTAGTCCTATTTATAGGGAGTGAGTAAATGAAGCATAATTTGCCTAATTCGTAACAACACCATGATAGATGATCTTAAATTATACTTACAAGGTCATTGTATAGTTCCTCCATTTTAGTAAAATCAACAGACATTAACATGCTTCTAAACATTTTCATTACAGATGGTCTATCTGAAGAACAGACATTGTGTTTAGAATCAAATAACCACCGCCATACCTATTTGATAAGAAAGTTTATTGACCAAATTTATGAAACAATATTACAATGTTCTCAAGAAACGTTATCTCTACACCCTAAACCTAAAACTAAAGTATCCAGCAAAATTACTAGCTTTTAGATTCACATGGTAAACAATATGGTAAACAAATGTAAACATGGTAAACAAATTCCACATGGTAAACATTTTTGAATAATTCCGCTATTTAGCCACACGAGCTGAGACAATCTTTGTCTCACGAGAAAACTTTATACATTTCTAAAATGATGAAATCTCACATAAGTCTTAAATAAACAAAGGTACCTGTTGGGGCAAATGAAATGAGCAAAGGTATAGCGAAGTATTTGGCCACAAATTATGAAGGGCATCTTGTAATTCAGAACAGTTGTCTGTCATAAAGGCTAACGGCCCTACTTTAACACCTCGTTCAGCGAAAGAATCACTTGGTAACACTTCACGTAATAAATCGAAAGCTTGTAGAAGGCTATCAGTAGTTTCGTCACTCGAAATCATTAGAGAGGGAGAGCTCCCGCATCGCAATGTGTTATTAACATAAATACTCAAAGGTTATACTCCTCCATTCCACCAGTTGAATCGACAAATACTATTTCTCCACTATGAGATACCTAATAAGTGAGATTAATAAAAAAGTATTTAGCAGGGTAAAAAATCTCAATTCCACCATTCTATTCATCTCAATTCATCGTTTCCACCAATATCGGATAGCTTTGGAATAAAAAAACTATTGAAAAAAGTAAAATTTAATATTCCCGAGATTATTAAATTTTTTGTTTAAACGTCGTTATTACTTTCACAAGTTACTCCAATGTTATTCGATATTAGTGGGTACAGTATTTAAAGTAATTGCTTTTTCATTTCATTTCATTGCAGAACGTTTGAGACTAGTAATATCCATTATTCTTCTTTCCAGAAGCTTTTTCTCTAAGTCCCCCTTAAAATGCCAGAAAAACATTTTTCATGTTTTTATGTATTTCTTAGTTGCATTTCATAGATTACATGGATTATTTTTTTAAAAACGTTAATATGTTACCATTATAGTGGAATAGTTGCCACTTCTTTTCCTTTTTCAATGGAAAACTAACCCGTACTTATTTGTAGTATATGCTTTGTATTTATTTCTCCATTATTGAATCGTTAGTAATATAATTCCAAAACGTCAATACTACTATTGACATCCTCTTCTGCCTTGGACTTATGGTTCCCATGGTAAAAGTTATGAAATTAATCAAACTTTTTTCCTACTATCAGCATGTTTTGTGTTCCTGAATGAAGGTTGGGGGTGCTGCTGGATCTTTTGTAGAAAGTGAAGATTCCTTTAAAAGGGGCTATCACTCATTGGAAGGGTTGAATTACCATTTTGCAATAATTTCTCGCAATAATTTTTTTAAGAGAAAGGGGAATGGCAGGGTTTCCACTTATTTCAATTGGATAAAGGGGAAAGGTTGACAAATGGAGGGGGAGATAATAATTTTCCTATAAACGCCCTTCTTAGGGGAGAGGGGACATTAATACAGGCCTTCATTCAATGGTCGATCATTGGTCATGGTCCAACGGTGAGAATGTTTTGACCAACAGAGAAAGATTTCTTTACAGTAGGTCATTATGTCCGATGGTGAATTGGAGATTTTTCTTTGAAAATTGCTACCTTATAGGTCATGACCAACCGTGACAAAGTTGTTTGAGAAAATGACTGAGGGCTGGCAGCGTTTGTTATCAATTATATTTGTAGTTTGAGTTCAACTTTTGTGATTTACTGGGTGGGGCTCATTTGGTCAGTACACAACATTATAGTTTCTGTTTTTCAGGGCTCTTACAGGCAAACACCATCACCCTCTCTACATTTAGTACACAGTGCACTATCTGTTTTTTAACTTTGGTAAATACAGACACTACCCTGAGAATAACCCCTTTCACTTTGATAATTCTTGATCTTGTGAGATAAACTCACTACACTCTGTATTGACCATATAAAGAGCATCCGGAGCATGCAAAAATGAATATCAAAAATGTGTATAAATGCAATATAGAACGTAAAAAACTAAAAGATAAGAGGCTACGAGAGACGTGCTGTAGGTCCCATTGAGGGAAGTAATTTTGTCAGCAACACAGTGAAACCTGTAAAAGGCGGCCACTCTGGGGAACGAAGGAATTGGTGGTTGCCTTGCAGAGGTCTTGGGAAAAATGGCTGATGGAAACGATTTTATGGTATTGGCAATCTTGGGCTAGCATAAGGGCTTCTTAAACATTTTTAGCATTATAAATATTTTTGATGAGTATATTTGCTGAAGCTAGAATTATTTATTTGAATAAGATAAATTTTTCATAGAGATTTTGATATTTTGCACTGAGTAACTGGTTGTTTTTTAGAAAATTGCCTGGCTCAGACAGTGTTTTCGTCTTTGGAGTCTGAAAAAACCGGCCACTGGCTGTGTTGGACAGGTGGCAGCCTTATACAGGGTTATTTGTATGAAAACTTGATTGGAGGGAATTTAAAGTGGACTTGTTAGACAGGTGGCTGGGAAGATAGGTTCCACTGTATTTGCTTATTGGTAGCTAAGCTATATGAATGGATTAAAAGGGTAAATTGTAGCCATCAATTTTAAAGTTTATAAGATATCATTAGATTCATGGCTGTCACCAGGCGAAAATTTTGGCAAGTTTTCATACACAAAACTTTCCCTTGCCTACAAATTTCTGGAAAAAGACTATAAATTATAGCAGTTAATAAACTTTCTGCTGACTTTTTCAGCTCAAATAAATGTAGATAACACTCAAAATTGCAGTTAGTACACCCATATACTAACTGATTTTCGTAATTTTGTAAGGTATACCACCACGGTACTAAATGTCATAGTGTTTTGATCGACTGAACGATCCTCCCTCCCCCTGGATTTACAGTACTTCACTACTCACTTCTCTGCCCTCTTTTCTTGATAGCTTGATAAAAAGACTTGAACTTAATGTTTCCATGTTTGTCACCCCTTTCTTTTCTTTTTTCTTTCCTTTTCATAGCTCTGAGAATCACTTTGCATTGTTTTTGCATGAAAGAAATTGATGAGATTGAATATTCAATGCCAGTAAATAATTTAAGTGTATTTCTACAATTTAGGCATATTGCAGTTGGTTATCAACTTATCATATCTAATATAATATTTTGTGTGGCTGATATTTTGTTAGTAACAAGAGTAGATGATTTCTGTTTATGGAAAGGATTTTCACTTACAAAAACCTTGGTCTTTGATTTTTGCGACTGGATACTTTGCAAAATTTCACATGGATCAATTTTAGCGACGCGATAATTTTGTGTGTTTTCACAGTCACGTTTTCGCGAAAATTAATCTCATGTAAGTTAATCCGATTAGTTAGTTATAGTTAGAGATTAAAGAAATGGAGGTTTATTTTTAATCCAGCTTTGGCTAATCGACCATCTGTTTTCATGACGAATCTCTTAATGTAGCAACCACTTTTTTCTGGTTAAGGTTTATTTGCATATTAGCTACCCCACAAATAATCAACCTAGAACTTTCCAGTTGCGATAATAAATGTATTTTATTTTTTGTTTTCAATCCATTTTACATTCATATTTTATAGAAAGAAGTTTAAAGTTGGTCATATCCGAAGCAGTTAACTTATGAATGGAGGCGACTTGATTGATCTGAACGTTTTTTATTGGAAATTGTGATGAGGCATGTTTGTACTGCCACATGATGATTGTTATTATAATAGGGTGATGCCACATCAAATTCGCGTTACGAAACCGTTTTTATCGAATGTTTCACTTTTGAATGTTTGAAAATAATGAATTTCTAATGTTCTAGTTTAAGGGAAGAATATAATTTTTAGAATAACAGAAAGATTCGAAATAGAGACAGTCGACTGCCTGTAAAACCCATTACACACATTTCCAAATTATTTGTGGTTTTTACTGATTGGTTTTTATTAGCAGGGTAATTATTACCTGTCACATGGTCGCAGTGCTACAAATTGTCGCAAACATTTTGGTGGTGCAATTTTCTTTCAAGCATGAAAGGTTCATTTGAACTTCTTGCCTAAAAGTCTTCTGAAAACGTATTATGTTATGACGATTGCCTACTGTAAATCTTCTAATAAACACTCATCTCAAAAATTTAAATAAACGCCCATCCTACTTCTACACTCAGAAAGAGAGCATTAACCCTATTCCAATCGGGGTTGGGTCAAAATCCCCCTCCCACTGTCAAAATATTTTCTGTACACCTAATCACCCTGATATTTTTACCCAAAAAAGCAAATTTATCTGAGAACATGCTTTGAAAATTTCAAGCGAAAACCTATCGTATTTTTTCTTCTATAAGAACTTTGTCATAGCCAGATACTAAAGTTCAGGTAATATTTGGAAAATTTTAGCTTTTTTCATGAGCTGTAAGGTCATGAAAAGATAACAAGAATCACATACGCTGTACAAAATGTTTATAGCCAACGTATATTATCTTATGACACCAAAATATACCAAAGCCATACTTGTTTTCGTGAGCTAGAGTCCAAAAAGTACGGATTTAATTCGAATATAACTCTCTAAATTCTCATTTTTATTCAACATGCACCTAAAAATACCATTTTCGCCAAAAACGGAGGTTCCCAACAAAAATGATGACACCAATAAGAATTCTGGGGGGGAGTCAATTTGAGCAGCACCAAACTGTGTTCTGGTAATGCTATGGCTGCAAAACTTTCTCAACTTGGACTACAAGTCTTGCTGACTTGATTCAAGCAAAGACGTTTTTGCTGACGTCACTATATTTAGAACGTCACCACTTTTCAAGAAAACAACAGTCAAAAAACCTTGAAAACAACGTCATTTTTGATATGATGTCATGCCGTCGTTATGACGGTAAATATATGACGTCAGGTGAATGCTATTCATACTTTGAGTAGATATAGAGCGTAACGTTTCTCAACAACCCCCATAATCAAGGGCCATTCTGTAAATACAATTTTGATAATTGAAGGGTGGTTTTGAGACGTGGCTTCTAGAAAAGGATGCTAAAGTTTTAGGATCAATATGTTTTTGAATTATTCCTAACAAAAAGTTGGAATAATTCTGCCGTTTAAAAATTTTCCATTCATGAGTTTCAGCGGAAAAACTACAAGGAGGGGGTAGGGTTAAGATTTTCATAAAGAGTAAAGAATTATCGTTTAAAAACTTTTTCCTTTTCTTGTTACATTAACGCTCTTGCTCCAAGCACAGTCGTTAATGACCCTGCTTAGAGAAACGGATCTTTTAACCATTTCCTGATGGACGATCGCAAAATTGGCCTCGTAGTATTTTCTATACCGACAGAATGCTGATTTACAGGTGTTGCTTTTTTTTATTTGGTATTTACGTGATTATACATCATTTACACATGACGTCAATATAGAAAAAAGTTGTTTTTATTTTTTCTTCAAAGTTAGCCAGTAATTTAATATTTCTACAATGTTATTTTGTACTGAAAAAGTATTTTTACTTGTATTCTTAACTTGGCTAATAATGATTTTTTTGATTTCCAGAGCAGACTTGGAAACTGAGTTTTGCTGTTAGTGGGATGTGTGTATACTACTTGAAAGAACTAACAGAAAAAAGTCAACTGCCAATATCAATGTATTCTGTTTAGATGTTATGTATATATCAGAAACTGATTAGACTGTTGACACATTATTTGAGGTGCGGATGTCCATGGCCTTTTTGTGTCTGCTGGCCTGTGTTGATGAACAAAGAACAATAAAATCTAGCTTCTCAGAGTCAAAGAACAACATTTGAAAGACTCAATCAATGAATTTTCCATAGTTGTCATTAGGTAGATCTAATAAAGTGTGCATATGGATGAGTGCATATATGGTTATGTTTTGAACTTTTGTGTGGAGTTTACCTAGCCATATACCGTGAAAATAGTATAGCTAGATGAAAAGGGTTATGAAAAAGAAGATGACACAACAAGAAGATAGATGCATGCTGCTACAACAGCGGCCAGAGCTTGTTTGATTCAGAGGTATTATTATCTCATATGATTTATTTGCTTTCAATTATATAAAGTGACTGCTCTTTACTACCTCCTTTTTGCAGGATAGTAGTGTACAATTTTTGAGAAAAGTAAGAAAGACAGCGCAGAGAGAAAGAAAAATACAGAAGCAAAATGCAGAATGGTCGGTGCGATCATCAACAACACCCAATGCCAGAAACCACCAACTGCTAGCAGCAAGCTGCCAAGTCCCTCTGTCAACTGGACTTCTTTCGCTGACAAAATTGTAAAACAAATGAAAGTACCCCATTTTCAGAAAGTTTAGGGGAAGCAATAAAAACTGACTTGAACAGTATACAATTTATCTAGGTAATATGCAATGAAGCAAGCACTATCTAACAAGCTGTAAATCAAGACAGGGTTTTTGAGCAAAATATGGTTATGAAACAAAAAAAAAGGGCAAACTTAGAGACACGAAGACATCAAAATTGTTTGAAATTTATTTGGAAAACTTGCTTTCAGTGGTTTCGTTTCAAGGCATATATTTCTCGTGAAAAGCGAGTATTTAGTCATTCCGTCAATTTTTTCTAGAGTGCCTAGGCTGGATAAAAATATTTTTTAGGCAATTTTACCTCGTTAGTGAATCAGTAGCAGGTAGAACGTTATAAATTTGCTCAATTAATAGAGATATCAGCAACAAATTGGATTTACAGCTAGTTTTACTTTAATATTTTAGAAAGAAAGGAAAAAATTATTGCAATAATTAACTAAAGTCATGTGATATAACATGTCATAGGCAATATATTCTGAAATTAATTTTGTATAAAATGAAGGGAAATTTTATTCTGATTCTGAAAATATAGAGTTATCTTATCTTTATTGCTTTTCTAAATGTTTCATTACCAAAAGTTTAAACTTTAGTCTATAATTCCTAAATCTCAAATTTTTAATTGTGCTGCAAAAGAATATTTACTATTACGATCATTCAATTCTTTCTCGGCTGTCACTATTCCTTTTAGCAACGACTTTAAGACTATTGAAGGTTCCATAATACAATCTTTAATGGGAATTTCAAGTCTACATTCTCCTCCATGTGTGCTGTCATAAAAAAAGTTTGTATATCTGTTATTCTAAGTCTGCAATAATCGGATATTCCCTTTCCCAAAAAACTTCCCAAAATACATCAAAACTTTGACTCGACAACGAAAATAAGTCCAAAGAAAGTTAAATTTGTAAAAAGCAGACACCTCTGATTGGCAGACAGATTTTTTTGCACCAATAGTGTCCGCTAATTAGAAAGAATACTATAACAAAAATAAAAAAAGCTTTTTAATTGAACAATCTTTTGATGCTTCAATTCGAGCTTCATTTTCTTCAAAGTTTTTGTACATACCAAGACTATAGTTTTTAAGATACGTTCACCCTCTATTAAACGCACCCACTGCAAATAACTGATATTTTCGTACTACCAATAATATCAGATTTTATCAGATAATGTGAAATTATCTCAGAAAAGTTATGTCGGTATTCGACGTGAATTATCGTTACCGATAAGTACATATTACCAGAGAGATATTATACTGACGTGGAGGGCGCTCTCCTCAAAATTCCCATTCATTCACATTTGATTGGGTGAGGCGGACTTCGTTGTTCACATTTTAAAGCGGATGAAGAAGATGGCCAGAAGCTAGAATTTGAATTTTGCAACCTCAACAAAGTTTTCCACTATTTTTCCAGATCTCCTTTCAGAGAGAACTGAGATTAAAGTTGTTAATTATCAGAGAAGATTTGATTGGTTTTATTTTGTTATCAAATGTTAAATTCTCTCAACTTAATTAAGTAATCACAACACTCAAGCTTCATGGACATCGAGCAAACATCGGAAACATGATGGAAGAAAACATGATAGTTTCTAGTATTTATTTAATATTTCAGAGGTAAAAAAATATCCTAGAAGCTAGTTTTTGTGCTAGTGAGAGCATAAATTGCTAGTTTTGGTGCAGGAACTTTGTTAAAAGAGCAGGAACTAGGGCTAAATGTCTTGAAATTTATCTTCATGGAGTTACAACATTTACTTGATTTTTCCTGACATAAGTGTCTGGCTACTTCAATAATTTTTGTTCATGCATTTTTCTTTTCCTAAATTAAATTACCTAATTAGTTCTTATATGTAAACTGGTTTAAATCAAAGTTTTTATCTTTAGTTATTTGTTTTCTGGGGCAAGAAGAATGTCCTGTGCAACTGTCTAAACTCTACCCACCTTGGATTCTCTGTCCTTGCACACCTTTGAGCAGCAAAGGTTAATCTTGCTGAGTTTACTCCTAAGTAAGTCCAGAGAGATATTATACTGACTTCAGTATAACATCTCTCTGGTAGGTCTTTTAGGCAGCATAGCTAACAACAGACTTAGTAAATTTATAAATTCTTATCGCACAGTACATAAAGGTACAGAAAAAATAAAGTTAATATCAGCACCATAGACAAAACATGCATTCGAAACCTCTCAATTCTCATTTGAACGCACTTGCAACTCCAAAATAGCTTAGTGCATATGAAATGTTGTTGAAATTATAGGAAAATCCAAAGTTGTACGTCAAAAAAACTGCCTTTTTTTTTAAGGACAGGCAACCTTTAGGCAGACATGAGGTAAAGGAGTTCCATATGTCATTTATTTTGATCAGGTGATTGATTTTGGCGAGTTATGGAGGCAAAGTAATGCAGCCCTGTAATGAGAAAACACAAACATTCACTTCTGAAATCAGACACAGAGGATGTTTAGTTATAAAATTTTAATATGATACTCTCCTCTTTCTAACATTTGAAACATATTGGGCAGTCAAACTCCCTTTCCCTTTGTTTTTAAATTTATTTTTGTTTTTAATATTTTTCCCATGCCAGTCTGTGTTTTTTTGCCTCCAGAATTTTGTTTTGGTTTTGCCGTTGCGCATGTGTACTTATTACCACCTCTCTGTTACCACCGAATCCATCTATAGTCTTATATCTTGATAAGCAGTTTTCATGTAAGCAATGTAGTTACAAGGCAAGTTTGAAAAACACTACCAGACAACTCAAAATTACTCTGTACAAAAAATGCCAAGCATTAGAACAGATGAAGGTTTTCTTTTTTATTCACACCAGAAAGTTAGCAGCAAACAGACATCTTGTTGTTACTCTAGTTTAAACATAAAACTTAATCTTGCTTGGTTTTCTCCACAAACTTGTTCAATTTATTTATTATTATTTTTTTTTTTTAGAAATTCAAATAATTAAACAACTGAAATCGATATTTAATCTGTATGTTATTCATCAATTATCTTTTATCAATTTTGTGCATATAGCGTGTGTAAATAGTTGGCTTTTTATTAACCTTTACTAACATTATTTTTTTTGTGATATGGATAAACATATTCAACGCCTTTCGTCAATATGCAAACTTTGCAAACAGAAAATTATTGTTGATAAAACTTATAAGAATCCAAAATTAGCATCGGAATACCAACCACAGATATTAAAGCTTTTCCTTTATGATGTTTCCAATGTCCAAAAAGATGTTCACCCACCTGCCCTATGCGGCACTTGCAGAAGAAAATTAGACTCGATGAAAGAAAAAGATACCATCAATGCTAAAATAGCTGAATTCGAACCACACTTAGATAATTGTATACTTTGTTTACGAAAAAGGGGTCTTGATAAACATGTATTTAAAATTCAATATGAAAAAGTTATTAGTAACCCTGCCCCTTCTGAAGTCTAGTCAGATTTAAACTTTAAAAGTATAGAGGAAGTAATGCAGGCAAACGGATTCATAACTGTGCATCAAGATGGACGTTTCATCTCTTTCTGCTTGATTGATAAAAAGAAAACAATTAACCCAGAAATTGACTTTGTAGTAAAAATTTTTGCTGGCTTTACATGGTTTGTGTATGTCGGAGGTGAAGTTGTACTGAAAGCAAATGAACTTTTTGATGCTGTTCCAAATAAAATAACTAATGATAACCTGCAAGAGTTTGTTGATGTATTGGGAAAAGCGAAAATTTGTCCTGGAAATGCAGACTTTCCTGCGCTGATAACGAAGAAAATAAATAAAAGTAAAGAAGTAGCATTTTTAGACAAAAACAAAGAAATCAAAGCTGAAATTCAAAACAAGCGTTTTTCAAGTCCAGATGATTTTACTACCATTCGCACAGTGGACTGTCAACGGTTAATCAGTAAAAGTGACAGCCGATGTGATCATTGTCGGAAATATCGAAAACAATTATCTGTTGAGTCTCGTAGACTTTCTCAAGAAACTCCAGCTGAAACTCAAAAAAATATACCAAATATTCATTTGTCTCCTGAACAATTAGCTGAAAAGAGAAAAATGTCAAGCAAGAGAAATTAAAACTTTACGACGATGGGAAAAAAGACATTTGAATAAAATTAATAAGCTTATTAGAAAAAATTGTGTTACTTTGGAGGATAGTATCAATTCAATAACAACTGATACAGTACTGAAAGAAGATCCTGGTTTTCCTGAGGGATCACCTAAAAAGTTGTTATGGGATGAGCAGAAAAAGCACTGCACTTTGAAGAGCCGCAAAGGTATGCAATGGCATCGTATTATGATTCGTTTTGCTCTCAGCATCTACCTTAAATCACCAGGTAATCATCTTTGAAAGCATTTCATTCTTATCTTTTTTTGTTATAGTTCAACTGAATTTGGGTTACTATATGAGCTGTAAAACAATAAAATTCACTATACCATTTTTAAGGTGTAGTTCTTTATGAGCACTCAAACTATGAAAACTAGTGGTCCATGAAAACATGGTCTGATTTTAAAAATAATTTCTTACTTTATGGAAATGTTACTGTATTTCAATTGTCTTCAACCTATGTAAAGTTTCTTTCTTCATAGATATGTGAAGTCTGAAGGCATTACATACAGAGATATAATATCTCTCTGTATGCATGTCTTGCTGGTTGTTTAAATAAGCACAATGATATAGGAAGTAGAAATAATTTATTTTAATAAATATGCTAAGACTTTTAAAATTCTGTATTGAATAATATTAGATATTCGATAAACATTCTGTATTTCAGGTGCTTATGAACTTCTTCGTAAAAGTGGGTTTCTAGAGCTTCCACACAAATCAACGCTTAATGGATACACAGGATTCACTTCAAGTGGTGCTGGGTTTAATCCTGACATAATTAAACGTATATGTACAGATTTGAAGATTGACGAAAGAATAGCTGCTGATAGGCAATGTATCTTGGCATTTGATGAAATGCATATCAAAGCTAATCTTGTCTATTCAAAGATCTCAGGATCAATAGTTGGATTCACAGAGTTAGGAACAATTAACGAAGAACTAGATGAGTTTGAGCGTAGTCTCAATAAACAAAGTTCAAAACAAATTGCCACCCATGTCCTTTGCTTTATGGTCAGAGGCCTTTTGTCTAGATTTGCATACCCAGTCGGTTACTTCAGTTCCTGCGGTTTTACTAGCGACCAGCTCTACCCAGTTACTTGGGAAGCCGTTCGAATTCTCGAGTCCATTGGGTTAGAGGTAGTGGCAATGGTTTCAGATGGTGCTCCACCCAATAGAAGATATTTTAGGCTTCATGAAATGATGGACCATTCAAATGTGTCATCTGATGGTGTTGTTTATTGGACCATCAATAAGTATTCCCCAGACCGAAGAATTTACTTTTTCAGTAATGTTCCTCATTTGCTAAAGACTTTGCGGAACAATTTGGAGAATTCTGGAGGACATCAGTTAACTAGACATCTGAAGGTAGAAATTAAAACAATTTTACACCATTTTTAGTTGTTTCTATTTGTGTCCTTTTTTATTGTTATCTTTTTGATTGTTTACTTTTCTGGGCTTGCCATCTCCAATATCAATTTTTATATTTTGTTTTATTTATCTTGGTTCTATATTCAGCACCCACACTTACTTCCTCAGTTGAATTTACTTCCTACTTGAATTTTGTCTTAATCATTAAAACTTTGATGAGAAAAAATATTTGGTCTGATTTTTTTACTTTCAGCGCAATGGCAAATATATGAGCTGTACGAACGAGATTTAGATATGAAGAGGCAACACCCTGGGATGAATTGTAGACTGCCAAAATTAACTGAGGACCATATTGTTTTGAATCCTCGTTCTCGAATGAGAGTTAACTTGGCGGCTCAAGTAATTTGATTTCTATATCAATTGTTTTTGTGTTAAGGGCCAGATTTGTTAAGATCTCTCCCATTCACTGATACCCCCATCAACTTTTTCTTATTTTTTTAAAATTATTTTAGTCTCATTATTTCTCTTATATCTGTTTTATAAACTCCCAACTCTCTTTCTGCCTCCCATTTTCATATTGAACAATACTAGCGAGGATACTCTTGCTAGAGCCAATTTTTATACTCTTTTTGCCTTATTACAAGGTTCTCAGTAACACAACAGCTAATGCTCTTGGACACATGAAAATCAGTCAAACAGAAGAGACCGAAATGTTCGTTCGAAAGATTGATATGTTCTTCGACATGCTCAACGTAACAACTTATGATCAGGGTATTAGGAACAGAAAAGACACGCTTCATCCTTATAAAGAAGTCAATGATTGGAGGCTTGAGGTAAAATAATTTTTTATCCTTTTTTTGGTCTGGACAAAGAAAAAAACTGCTTGGATATGTTAACTCAGATTTGTAGATGAAATTCTTGCTAAATTTAATTATCCATGGGTTGAGGGAGATTTTCTTTTAATCTATATATGGTGAAAAACTGACAATGAAGAGAATTCTGCTTGTGGTTAATGGTACTCTCCTTTTTCCCTAGGATGTATTTTCATCTTTTTTGATTGTAAAAATTCATTTGACCCATCGTCCTGAGGGGGTTATTTGGCTCAAAAACAAACAAATTAGCTACTATTCAGCATAATTTTAGAAATTGTGGGGCCTGGAACTAATGTAACAAAAAATTATCCCCAAGAGTACCCCAAATTTGATGACGTCATCATTCAGTTATTTCCAGGCACCGCGACCTTGAAGGAACTTTCAAAATGTTGAAGAAAACCATAAAAACCATCCAAAAAATGCAATTGGAGCCTTTTTTTTTAGCAATATTTGGCTGAAAATGGAATTTCTCCCTGAAGAAAAAAGTTTGACAGGGGAATCTTAGTCATGCATATTCTGAGAATATATAGATTTTGCGAAAATTCATTAACAACGAATATTTGATCAATTATTTTATTTAGTGGATCACGAACACCTTTCTCGAGTATATTAACTCATGGAAAGTTCAATGCGACAAGGAAGAAGGAGTCAGCAAAGAATTCAAAAGTCGATGCTGTCTGAGCATTCAGACTATTGAGGGCTTGCGATTGACAGGTACACAATATTTACTAATACTATCTTCTATTTGCTCTTAGAGCAAATACTTCATAACAAATGCTTTTTTCTTTGAAGGGGAGATAGAATTTTTATTGTCCTTCGCCACCCCCTCCTCGCCTTCCAAACAGAATCTGGAATAAAATAAATGATAAAGACCTGCAGTAAATTACATGTGAACCAAGATAAATTTGTGTACAGTTTAGTCTAATTTTTTTGGGTTTGGATGACCATAGGGGTCACATGCAGTTTCCTGATGCTGATTCAGCTGAGAAAATCCTGAGTAGGGTGAAAATAGAGCCTGGTTTCCCGAATTTTAGTTGTTCTTTGTTTGCTTTCTGACTGCATTCAGAATAATATAATTTTGCGATTTTTTTTTCAATTCTACCACGTTTTTGGTTTTTTGTTCAGTCTTGGAGGTTTTACCACCCTCCCGCTCTTCTAATGCCCGTCAAAAAGCGCACCTTAAATAGAGTTAAATTGCGACGGGTGCTGTATTATTGAACGATAGATTTGCGGGGCAACAAATTGATTTCAACATACTATTATTATTTTTTTTATTTTTTGTTTACAGTTAGATCGTTCGTGGAACTTGTTCCTTATTTGTTAAAATTCACCAAATCAGATGGAAAGTCCACGTACTTTCTTTCCGATAAATTGAACCAAGATGTTGTCGAAGAACATTTTGGACGAATCCATATGAGGGGTGGAGGTAGAGATTACCCAACCATGAGTGATTTTGGGTTAATGAATCGAAAAATTATAGTTGCTTAAGCCGACCTACTCCAAGTTGTCCGTGGAAACACTTGCGGTAGGATCAAAGATAATATAACAATCGATGTTACCGGTGACCGACGTCTTCCAAAACGACCGAAAAAATAAAACAAATATGACCATACACACGAAATAAACATAAACACGAAACTTATGTGAATATTTTGTAATATTAGTTATTCTTTATTATATTTTAAGATTTTTTATTGATTTTTGATGTTTGACTGCGTCAGTATGATATCTCTCTGGTGTAATTCTCTCAGTTTCTTTTTCGAAAGCATCTTTGCAGAGTTGTGGTTTTAAGACAATATCTGATCATTTCATCTAATCGGTTCTCAGAAATTTATCTCCGCGAAAATGCACTAGGTTGTGATACTAAAATTGCCATATCATTTAGCAATGTAATAATATTTTTTGGGTGGTATTTTGGCACGTTATATTTTGGTACTTATGCTTTCCTTTTGTTACGTCGAAATATTTAGAAAATAAATTTCAGAATGAAATTTATATTGCCATCTTTAATTTCTATGTCCTGTTTCTCATATCCGTAAACTGTGTAAAAACTTGTCCTTTTTCTTCCCCAAAATTTAACTGAAGCCGGATAAATCAAATTCTCCAATTCTGGGCTAAAAACCCGCCAAACTTTGCTGCCCATGAGAAGTAATGCGGAATTCTATAATGCCAGTCTTGTAATGTTATCAAATATCAAGACCATATTAGTGATAACTGCTTTGAAAATTAATGCCAGTATTTTAAAAACTAACGCCTATTTACGCCAAATACAAAATATTAACGCCATTTAGGACTAGCGTATAACATAAGGTTATCAAGAAAACGGTTAAAAATATGGACATAATTATTTGTATCCATTATTTACTTTCTCAAACACAAAAATTTCAATAATTAATTCTTTCGGTTATGGAATGGAATGGAATGAAAGTTGTGTCCCATTAAAAATCTGGCATTTTTCTACTGTGCTTTTGCGCCCCGTCCCGCCTAAGGGGGAATAAATATTAAAACAGCGCATTGGGCAGCGAATCTTATGGACAAACAGTAAGCATGATTACGCTAGGACCTAATTGCGTTTACACTTGTGTTTACAATCGAGGCAATTCTTGAAAAGCCGGGATGAAGAAAATCGCTGACCAAAAGCATCTTCAATTTGCCGTAAATTACTGTTCTGGAGAATGGACTAGTGGACTTTGCAAAACACAAAGTTTTTATAGGCGAGCATGTAGCATTTACCTCACAATATTTCATGAGACGGTAATTCTCTGATTTTAAAAGCGAAACCCTTTTTCAGATAAGAAAGTTTTAATTTCAACCGGGGGTATTTTATAGCAAAATATTTTTTTTCCAACCTCAGGAGAATTCTGAAATAAGTTTGAAAATATGACATCGTGAAATCATCATCAGAAATCACTTTGAAAGAGGGCAGAGCAATTAAATCAGAAATGACTTTAAAATGAGAAATCAAAGCAAGTTTTCGTTATTGTAACAGATGTCATAAAAAGTTGTCAAGTTTAGAGAAGAGAAGTCTCCTGGGATTCATATTACGCGTATTAACGTACCGACTGTTGCGATGTGCAACGTAATGAAAATTTCTAAGACGAACTAGATCTAGTCTCTGTTTACATGGGAGACCATCTTTGAAAAAGGGGTATCTGCGGCACCACCCACTATCGGTACTGATATATTATTTTCGAATGTGGTAGTATGACCAGATGCTATTACAAAAAGCTTATATGAAATCACAATATTCAGTGGGTTCTCTTGTAAAATATGTATGTTATAGCCGATTTCCTGCCCTGGCTTAAGGTAAAACTTATTGACTGACATATTTGCTACTCGCACACCTCTTTGTTCATGGCCTAATATAGCTAACAGAAAAAATATTGTTGCTGTATGACACGGTACAAAAATGCATACTGAATGTTCTATTGGCTGGAAACCCTTCATGCAAAACAATCCCATTTCTAAAGGGGATAGCAACATTTCTTTATTATTTACAATAGGAGTAATAAGTCTAATTCACGACTTGTCGATAAATATAAGTTCTCATACAGAATGTTCTATAGTATTATCGAAGCCTTGAGAACGTATAACGCATATCTGTTTTAAATCCTCTTTGCAAAAGATAACATGTGATGTAAAATGGAAAAAACCATAGTTTGTCTTTGGTATTAGTAGGGCGATACAACCAACAGGAAATTCGTAGTTAACAGTGTCCAATCTCTCATTATAGAAGCCTTTTGGAAAGTACTCCCTGACGCTGAACATGGTGAGGCTGCTGACCTTCATTTTTGAGAAAACGTCATGTACATTAGCTCATTTTTATGGACAGCGATTCGAAAATAACAAACATGACGTTTAGTTAAATATTTAGCTATGCATTTTTAAGAAACAAAGAGATTGAGAAATAATATCTGCTCAGGTTTTCTTATGTTTAAACATTTACATTTTAACTACGTAGGAGTTAGAAAGCAAATACTATTGAATTGGTAACAAAAGGCAAGAAAATAATATTTGATCAGATTTTCAAATGTTTCAATATATATATAAATATTGCACTGTTACATATTTAAACATCTTGATTTATTTGTTGAAACGTCTTCTCTTTAATTTTCTATACAATTAATCGTCAACTGTGCAGAATAACTCGAATCTGATTGGCTGAGAACGGAAAAGAATAGTGCAATTAAATCGCTAATTGTACTCTGTAGAGTACAATTACGTTTATTGATGAAATGCAGTGGAAGAGTTTCTGATTCTAGCTGGTTTTGGTCACTAATAACATCCATGGTTTTGTTGAAGACACTGTCATTTATGATAAAGAAAATAGACCAAAATTAAGTTTTAAAGGTTGTCCAACATTTGCTCACTGTTAAAAAGAATTTTAACACGATATTCTATGCAAATAAAGTCGACAATGGATACGTTCACTACAGTAATTAAAAGATGCAAGGAAAAGTCAGAAAGTTTTTTCATTTAGGAGTATGTAAAATATTGCATTGCATTTGCTTTGACTTACAATCAAAGGAGAAAAACGTTAGCCTTTACTTTAAAGAACTTAGAAACTAAACAATCCATACGCTAAATCGCCATTATTGTTGACGATTTCCAAGTAATCGCACACTTTGTCGTGCAATTAACGATTAATCACTTGTAAGGAGGATAAAATGTGAGTAATTTTCCCTCGTCCTACGGACTCGGGTAATTACACATTTTGTCCTCCTTACTCGTGATTAATCGTTAATTGCACTCCAAAACATGCGATTACTAGTAAAAATTGATGAAAATTATTTGAAGATTAATTTTTCAGCGACAAAGAAATAATTGTAAATGTATTTTTAATGTGAAAGATATCTGACTGTACTTAACTAGTTGTTATTTCTTTGTTTTGTTTTGATTTGATTTGTTTTCAGTGATGGTGTTATAGTAATAATAACGAATAATTCTTATTTTTAGATCATCGATAAAAAATGAAATGTTTTGTCTGATGAAAGAAAATGAAAAGAAGTGTTTTTTTGAGACATCTTCTAACTTGACATGATGAGAATCCACATTTGTTTGATTTAATTAAGGCAATTTTTGAAAAAGATGCCCAAAATATTGAGAAGATGAAAGAAGAATTTTTTGGTGTGGAAATAGAAGAAGGTCGTGCTTGCCATAAATGTAATGGTTGTGACTCGGGATCTTTCAGCCAAAGACACCACATGACTGAACGTGGATGTTTGTATAAGCATCCGTCTGACGACGATGAATCTGATTTGAGTGATAGTGAAGATTTGTTAGATTTTGTGGACACGCATCAAACTAAAAGCAATATAAATGTAGAGGTAGATGTGGACGCGGGGATTGATGTAGATGTTGAAGTTGAAAGATAATCATTTTATCTTAAAATTGGTTTTTAATTCTGATCCCATCATTTTCTGATTCTAGTTCAAAATATTTTTGATTTAATAGTTTATAAAGAAGTATTGGTTTTATTTTAGTGATTAGAAAAAATATGAAATGTTTTGTTTCTCGGAAGAATGTGAAGAAGTCTGAATGGATTAGACATTTTCGTGACAAGCATTACAAACTGAATGGTACTCCTGAGTATCTTAGGTCATTGAGATCTGCTGTGAAGCGAAATCTTTTTTGGTGTCCATGTGGAAAAGTTTTAACTACAAACAGAAAATACTATCGACATATGTCTGTGTGTCAAAATAGAAAAGGTGCAGAGCAGGATGAAGTGGTGACTTCAATTGATAATGATATGAACCGAAATGTAAACTTGAATATTGACGTTAAGACTCGAAATTTAAGGTTTTTTGATTTAGAATGTTCTAGAAAGGATAATCCTCACTTTCAAGATGATTTCAGCGAATGCGATTTTATTGGAGAAACTATGGATTCATTGAAGCAGAAGTTGATTGAAACAGAATTAACCAATGCAAATAAGAAAGTGTCTATTGTATGCGTATTTACATATAACATGAAGAAAGTAGACAAAGACGGTTTTAATACTTCTAATGAGACAACGGCTATGTCCATGTCACAAACTAGGAGCTACACAGGACATGTATTTGACATGGATAGAATTTTTGATAATATTGAGGGAAATATTCGTCGGCAAATATGTCTAGGTACATCAGAAGCTGTGGGTAGTGAATGGGTGTTTAATGTATTTGATAATGTTAATATTTCTCGATGGGAATCACCAGAAAGAACCAAAAAGTATTGTGTCAAAGGCAAAAGGAAAAGAATTATTTCCAACTATTTTTCACCGGTGAAAAAACTGAGGAATCCATTTATCCACAAAGAGGACAGAGACGACTACGATGATGACGACGACGCACCTGACATATCGTAAAGTGATATTACTTTTATCAATGATGATAATGAAATTGACGATAACGATGTCAATTTCAATAGTGTCGATGACTCTGCTTTCGCAAATGTTGCCAAACATCTGGAAAAAAAAGAAGGCGAGAATGAAATCAGCACCGATAACCAGGATGGAGAATGTCTCTATAACTCCATCTTAATGTGTTATCACTTTCAAACAAGTGGGGAATTTGTTAAATCTTTTTAGGAATTAGAACAATTGATTCCTCAAGATGTTTTGCTTGCTGTTAGACCGTTTTGAGACAGGATGAAAAAATAACACTTAATGATTTGTATGTTTGCATCAGGAATCTTGCAGACATTCTCCATGAGAAAAACGTTTTTGTTAGTTTGACACTTAAAAATGACCAATTTCGTTACGTCAGTTCCGTCGACACTGTGGAAAATACTTGTTCCACGAATAAGTCGCTGTTTACTAGATACGAAACTGTTTTTGTAAACAATAACAATACGCCATATATTCGGCACCAAGACCTTGTCAATGTGCCAGTATTGTTTTGTATTCAAAAAGATAGTTCGGAGGTTGAATGTAAGTGGATGAAACAATTTTCACGAGGACTGTTTTGTGAAGACAAGAAGGGTGTCCAGCGTAGTACATACACATGTCCGAATTGTTTTAAATGTTATTGGAGGGCAAATGTCTATGAAAAACATGTTGAAATGTGCTATGGTTTTAGAGAAGAGAGGGTTAAATTTACTCTCTTCAAAATCAAAAGTTTTTTGGACGTTCTGGGAAAAAAGCAGATTATGGCTTTCTTTTTTGTTTATGATTTTGAAACATCATTTAATCCTTCAAATATGTATCCTATTTCGTATGCGGTTACCTGTGTGATTGCGCCCAAGCTTAGGGAAGCATTTAAAGACAAAAATTTGGAGATTAATGATATTACATGGTTCAAATCATACAAGATGACGAAGAAGCAGTTGCTGAGGTGGGTTTTACCTGCTACTTTCTCCAGACATTCTGCTACCGAAGACAACAAAAGACTCGAGTATAAGGTTGAGCAGGTGTGCTGTTTCGTAAAACACTCTTTGGAGTCAGTATTTTTTTATGAATTAATCTATATAAGAAAATTGATACTGAGGTACATTCGAAACTTATTGACGTTAAAGAACGAAACTTTGGCACAATCTGAAATCAATGAATATACCAGGCAAAATGAATACACTGATAAAAATGCTGTCGAATGTGTTATCTGTCGCTCTACGAATAGGGAACTATATCAGCACTGTTTTGAAGGACTTGAATTGTTACTTGAAGAATGCTAGTTGACAAACGAAGCATTATTGCCCAGGTTGTTCCAGGCCTGCTGCAGGAAAGCCAAAGATTTAGTAAAAAGTTACGAAAATGGCGAGGAGGAATATTGTTTTGAAGACTGCAATGGAAATAATCATACTATTAAATTCATAGACTATATTGTCAGTAACAACAATGGAAATTTGACAGAGGATAATTCTTCTGAACAATCTGTGCTGGAAGATATAATCAAAGAACTTTTTATTAAAATGCAATTATCGAAGACAGAAGAACAAAAAAAGAAGATGAACATTGAGGGTTCTATACTTTCTGAATTAACCTATACAATTAAAGACACATTGGTTGTTGATCATGACCACTATACAAGAAAGATACATGGTTACGCTCATAAAAGATATGACAGTAGAAAATCTACACGATTATGGCAATTAGCAATACCTGTTTTTTCTCATAACGCCTGTAGGTTCGATAATAAGTTCATAGTTGCAGGAATAGACCAAGTACTTTTAGAGAAAGATGAACTTTATGTAATTGGGCAGAGTATTGATAATCACAGTTACATCAAAGCTGGAAATTTATTTTTCTTGGATAGTTTAAAATTTCTACCGAGTTCATCAGATGACCTTTCTAAATCCAAAACGAGTGTACATTAATGCCATCAGAATAAAGCCATGTACAATTTTTTTGATTTTCATGATTATTTCGACTCGCAAAGTAAAAATGTCGTAGAAAACTTACTTCAGCAAAAGAGCTGTTTTCCTTATGAGTATATTACGCACCATGATCAGTTGAGGGAGACCGTGTTTCCTCAAAAAGATGCTTTTTCATCAACGTTACACGGCGGTGAGCTAATCAGTGATGAGCTTTATGAAAGATGTGCGATGATATACAAGTGGACACGATGCAGAGATTTACATGATCTCTTGGAAATTTACAACGTTGGTGATGTTTTGAACTTAGTCACAATAATATTACATAGATTTCACGAACTTTCAAGAATTAACGATGAAATAAATCTTCTTCATTATACTTCCATGAGCATGTATAAGAAGGACTGTTCATTGTTCTATACAAAAAGTCAGGTTCAAGTAACTCCGAACAGAGATATTCATGCTATGCAAGAAGCTGTAATGCATGGCAGTTTTGCTGATACAGCAAATCGGTTAGGTGTGGCGACCAAATATTTTCCAAAAATTACTTTCAGTGACGATAGTAATAGATATTATGCCACTATGATCAAATTCGATGCAAATAACTTATATGGTATGGCAATGAGAAAAACTATGCCGATTGGGGGATATGGCAATATTCATGATGTAGCTGACGATTTTAACTTTGAAGATCTCATGAAAAATAAACCAAAAAACACAGGCTACATATTTCAAGTCAATGTTAAATTACCTGAAGATAAACATGATGGCTCGGAAAGTATTCTAGGTTCTTTTTCCAAGTATGAAAAAACAGAGATGTTCAAATTAAGTGCATACCAAATTTTGGAACTCAGAGAAAAAAGAAAGAAGACAAAAAAAGATGATCTTAGAGAAGAATGCTTCAAAGCGTATAAACCTGAGAAAAAGAATCATAATACGTTAAAAGATAACAGCGGGGTATGGATATTTGACATAACAGCAGAATACACGATTGAGCAAAGGTGGCAGATCGAATTCTTGAGATATGTCACTTTCAAGGAAAAGCTGTTTCTACGTGATTACATTAATAGAAGTACAGCGATGAGACAGATTGAACAAAAAAACAACGAGGCGGTAAGAAGTAATCTATTCAAGTTTATGAATAACACATTATACGGTGCCCCTTGTATGAAGGAGTCTGAGCAAGTTAGAATAGAATCTGTGGGTGATGGTTATAGAGATATTTTGAGAGCTGACAATATGTCGATGTCATACGGACTTGATGAAACATCATTGAATACCCCAAAAATGGTTTTTGATGACAGATTGAAACTAATATCTGAAATTAAGTCTATATGAAAATATGATTACGAATTTATCTTCTATCGATCCAAACTCTGCAGTATTACTTGCATAGTACAAGGTGCAATGTAATGCGGAAGTTACAAAACTTAAAGAAGAGCAACAGAAAAATAAGCGCTGGGAACGAAAAAAGGCAGGACTTAAAAAAAGTTCGAGGAGAAACTATACATAAAAAGATGTCTGAATACACACACCACATACAGATTCTTGAAGGCACTAGTGTTTCAGGAGTATGTACAGAGAAGCAAATTTCTCGAATGACGCGTAATTGCAGGATGGTCGGAGCTAGAATTCTAGCTGAAGCAAAATTAGACATTTTGAAACAAGCACTTGCATAAATAGTAGTTCATTGTAATTATAAAGATGAAGATGATTATTGATGATATAAGATTCTTCTTATCCTGGTTTCAAAACTTGAAGTACCGTTTTGTTTAAATTATTTCTAAATGTCAAATGGGAAACAGTTATGCACTAAAATTTGAACATAACTCTAGGAATAATTACATGACTCTGGTGCTGAGCATATATTCTTAGTGATTATTTGACTGAGCATATATTCTCTTGTAAAGTATTAACTCTGAGAGTTCTGAAAGGAATGAGAATTTTAAACCAGAAGCAACTATGCTTTAACATGGAGAGTTTTTAGAAACAAATTGATGTACTTAAAGTTTGAGCTATAATCTTATACTAATTTGGGAACTACTTTCGGATGCCAAATAC